>OZ010794.1:209240174-209266431 GCA_963932465.1 Maratus speciosus | reverse complement strand
AATGATATGACACTCAATAGTGTTGGAAATCTGGACGAAGTCTTGTCCCCCAAAATTTGTCGTGTGGTTTGTTCGAAAGTTATATCGTTCCGAACCGGTTTTTATTTTTCCATTTCGGTCGTAAAGGCGCTCTCTTTTAACTGTAACTGTATGCATATTTTTATTCCAGTTTGATGTACTGAGTAAGGCGTGGATACAAATGAAACGCTTCCCGTAACAACTCGAGTCACAGTAACAAATCCTACTAAACGGGATACAAATGAAACGCCTTCCAGCTTCTGGCGTCACAAAGTTGTGATTGTTGTCATAAAAATTTGCAACAGCGTGAAATCCGCCGCAAGCTGTCACAAGACCGTAACAAGTACTCATTATTCAAGATGGCGGAGATTTTGGTTGTTCGACGCCGGCGAAGAAATCAAATACAAAGGCAAAGAATAAAGGATCGGGAAGATCCTTTTTCAATAAATGAAAGAAATTTCATCTCAACATACAAAGTAACGAAAAATGCGGCGAGAGATCTGATCGAGGAAATCAGACCTTTCGTTTTGTTAGATGAAAATAAAAGTTATCCTTTAGAGATTTACGTAAGTTCAATGATATATATATTAGATAAAACGGTTTTCTCGTATAATTGCGAGCACTAGATTAAATAGAAATAGTTTAATAGTATTATATGCATAGAGTTTGAATATACATATATATTTAATGCCCTTATTTATGTGGGATGCACGTTATCTATATTATGATTGGGAGAATATTGTTTACTTTTTAATAATGGAATAGATAACATATCGGGCTTTAATTAGTATGTGCATAAGTATTAAAAATTTTTGTTGTCAGTTTATGTAGATTTTAAAAATGCAAAATATATGTAGGGTAGAGTGGGGAGGAATGGGACACTTTTTACAAAAATAAGAAAATCAACTTTGTTTGACACATAAACAAAAATTTCGATACATAGAATATACAAAACACTTTCTAATGTCCTTGAACAATATAGAAATATAATTTGCGGAAACAATTTCATAAAGAATTAGTGTAAAAACTTAGCACCAATGGACAGATTCTTACCAAATTTTTAAGTATTCTTCCACTAAATTTTATCAGTTATCTTATTAGTTATTAGGCAAACAATACTAAAAATTTACAAGTGGCAACCATTGGCACCTAGAATTTTACACTCCTGGTTACATAGATATGACTAATGTGGTTTAGGAATTTTATTGTATACATACACTTATATTAATAAAATAAGGCTTATAAACACAAGTTTTAAAGCAGATATGAAATCATTCATGCTTTATTAATATTAATGTTGTCCTATTTATTGAATGAAGAATATCAGTTTTTTTTATTATTAATATTATTTGTCATGTTACAAAACTTTCCTGTTTTTAAATCCACATGACTAAAAAAGGTACCAGAAATATGATTTTTTCCTCCTTTTTATATTAATATATTTGTACTCCATATTTTATGTACTTATAAAAACTGAAATGCTAAAACTATTTTTTTTTCGCCTTTTTAAATTAATATATTTATTTGTATTCCATATTTTATGTATGTTTAAAAACTGAAATACTAAAAACCAAAGTTTAAATAATTATAGATTTAACCCTGATATAGTAGCAATTAAATTTGAAATTCTTTTGTGTCATGAATTTTAACACAATGCAGTTTTATGATCAATATTTGTTTTGATCACAATGTGAACAGGAGGGTTAAGAAAATTATTGTTCAATAACACAACTCGAAATACACAAATATTTCACATATCCACAAGAAGTATTAAAATATCTACTTACAATTTTCAGCTGAATTTCTTTCCTAGAAAGATAAAAGTATTAGAATAGTAGCTGCGAACAGACTACTCCCTGCTACAACAGCAGTGCCTTTGATGTGGCAGTCTTCTGTTGCTCAGCGAAAGGTCATAGGTCTGCGGAGGAGATCCCTGATATGTTTATCACTGCCCTTTTTTTTTTATTGAGACTCCTCTTTCTTTTGTTGATGACCACAGATCCTTTGGAAAAGAAAGTTCAAAGAAATATACAACTTTTTGAAGCAAGGGTTATTCAGTTTCTATTTTAGCAGGTATAACAGCTACACAGCTGGCTGAGTCCCACCAATAACTTTAAAATCTCTATGCTGGTGTTTCTCAACAAAATTTTATAAACAAACTTTTAGGGGCTTGGTCAAAACTTTAACCCTTTCAGGGGCAAGGTACTTGTATTCATAAAATGTTGAAATAATTGAACGACACCACAAGAAAATTTTTTTGTAAAATAAGTAAAAGTATATTCTCGCATATTCAATAAAAGTGAAATTTTCATTTTTTTATTTACGGAAAACAACAAACTGTTTAAAACTGTAAAATTAAATATCTTGTTAATTCTAAATGAACTTGGTATCAAGATGTTAACTTATAATGAAGTGTAATGAAAGTGAAACCTCATGAAGTTATCTCTGGTCTGTGAACCGTGAAGCCTACTTTTAAAAGTCGAGGAACTGAAGTCTTCTATTGGGATTTTTATAACAGCTGGATGCATTATCAGGCAGAAGTTTCTTTTGATATTCTGTCTGTAAATGTAACCTGCTAGTTCTGCGATGTCTTCCATGCCAAGAAATCTCTTGCTGCAACTCTCGTTTTGTTTACAGGTCAGTAGACGTTTCATTCACAATAAGTTAATATGTTGATATTAAGTTCATTTGGGATTTTGAAAGTTATTTTATTCTTACTTTTTTGGATAACAACAGTAATAAAATGTTCTTTGTTTTCCTGTAAATATTTTTATTTTATACCTTTGTCTCAAAGTGTTAAATATATTAGAAATGCAGATACTGCCCGAGAAATATTTTGATAGCAAAAAACAACAACAAAAACAGAGGCATACTTTAAGAAAAAAAGAAATTACTAAAAATAATAATTTCCCGTGGAGATATTTTAAAAATATGAATGCATTATGCAAGTATAGGTTTAACATTAGGGAAGGAATTTGAGATCTTACTGTCCACAACCCTTAAATATGTACGCTATGATTATTTAGGCTGACATTTTGGTGCTTCAGAATGAAGACTATTTATTATCAAACATTTTTATGAGCAAATATTACAATATAAAATTTTGCCTTTTTAGCAGAGCTGCGGAGTCGGTCAGATCCATTTTTGAGCAAAAGAGGCAGAGTCGCTGAAAAACAAGCAACTCCAACTTTTTTTTGTTAGACAGTTTGAAGTGAAATTAAACCTATTACAAGTAATTTTATATCTATAAAATGAATTATTATTGTTATTTTTGGACTATACCAGTCTACCTGTGTTAAGGATGTGCAGTTTTACAGAGTAGATGAAAACCGTTTTTAATTGAATAATCTTGTAGATATTTTACATTTAGAATACAAGTACTTTTCCTCTGATTTTTTTGGGTTTGCGAAAACCAAGATAGAGAGGTCTGCAAGGACCCAAAGACTGGAAAATGAAGGCAATTTTTCAAACGGGCCGGGTCAGCAGAATAAAGGCAATTTTTGTTAATGGGTGAGAGTGGACTGATAAAAGAGTTAAGCAAGCTGACCGGCCCAATATAACAAATTTGAAAAAATCAAACTATGCCGATAAAATAGGAACAATTTTCAGCGGATATAACCGGGGTGCAGGGCTTAACTTCTATTTAAAAAAGTGCCGGAGCCCCTAATATTCTGTGATACCGGTGCTGACAACTGTAATGTCACGCCTCCTCCCCTGTCACTCCAATCTGCATATTTATGTGTTGTACATTATTTGCAAAATTTAAAGCAGTTTTTTTTTCTCTAGCAAAATAAAAATTTTAAATATATCTATCAGCATATACCTAGCTTTCAACTATTCCACTTTTTAGTTATCACTCATTCCGAATAGTAATCTTTGCCTAATTATAGTGTTAATCGTGTTTTTTGTTAGAATTATGATAAGGATTAGGATTCGAAAATTGACTTAACACAAAAAAGGGATAGTTTGCAGCTATGCATTTTTATGAAAAAAATGAATATTTACAGAAATTATAGAAAAACGGGAAACACTGCTCGATTGCTTTCTATCAGTATGACAATTATATCTACTTGCAAATGAAAGTGACTTTGTAAATGTGTAAAGCAGAGCCTTAATGCTTTAGCATGGGTAGCATTCATGATACAAAATAAATAGAAAAATCACTAACGTGATTTTTACAGTCGTAAGCAATATAGAAGACGAAAAACCTCAAGTTGATGCTTGTTGGCTAAAGATATTCTTTTCAGGTTAGATATCTCTTTTTTTTAAAAAAAGAAAAAATAAATTACATCCAGTTAAAAATTATTCTACTGTCACAAAAGAAAATCGAACTGAAAGCAAATTCATTGTTCAGTCTCTTGAGTGGTGCCATATCAATGCCACGCCGACATAAATTTGCAAATATCACTAGAACAGAAAAACACAATTTCTGTTTTCACTTCATTCTGATCAAATAAGTATTAAAATGATTTGAAATAGAATATAATACGTAATTTTGAAGGAGGAACTTTTTTTTTCTGTACATGAATAAATAAAATTTTGAATATAAGACCGGCCGGTGCGTGAACTGCAAAAATATATATGGGCAGGCTCGAACTTTTAAGGGTTTGCGCCTTGGAAATTTCGGCCGATGCAAATCTCTAACGAGATATAAACAAAAATTATAAATTTCTGTTATTTTTGGAAGCCAAAGTACCCGCAATAGTGTTGTAATAGTAACCATTTTCCCTTTTAGGAGTGTTCATAGTTATATAAATATGTAGCACTTATAGTTGTCGTCTGATCCCTCCCGTCTCTGTCTGCATATAACATTGCAAAAACTACCCCACTGAATGGTTTGAAATTTAATAAATACCTATAATTGTTGCAGAATTTTGTCGAGTCCTTTCAAATTTTATAAAAATCAAATCAAAACTATAAAAAGATATTAATGAAAGTCTCCTATTAAATTCTATCATACATATTAATTCAATGATACCCTATGATAGGTAATGATTCTAGGTTGCCAAGGTGATTACGTCCTATTTAAGATGGAGTCATATTATTTATGTATTACTGAATTTAATGTATATAATCACAATAAAATAAAAAATAAATGATAAAAGTTTAAAGCATAATAAAATTATGTTAGATGAGCACCAGTGTTATATACATACATATACATAAACTGGCTAACAGAAAATTACCAAAAGTTTATAGAAGCAAAAACTATACATGAATTTAACTATTTTTTTAAGGATATACATTACAAACTTGCAGCGTACAGAAGAAAAAAAATAATTATTTTAAATTGTTGGGAATTGTAAAAACATCACAAAGAATAGTATTTCCTTTCAATTAAAAAATTATTTACATGTTACTTATAAACAGAAAAAACATTAAAATATTAAATTCATTAATATGCGTTAAAAGCAGTAAATGGCAGAAATTATGTCACATTCGAGATGATCATTTTAACTATTTTTGCAAATTCTAAGACCGCACAAATAGTAATACAGTCGAATCTTGTTAACGTGAACACTCACGGGTAATTTTTTTTTTTTTGCTTGTGTTAAAAGTAGTTTGTCTTATCCATATTTTAAAAATATATATTCCATGGAACAAGAATAAATCTATGCATACATAACTTCAAAATCTACTGTATTGCTGGTGTTGAATTTGTTTAAGATCTATCCATCAAGAATATAGACCTACACATGAGATATCTCTCGGTGGAAGTCTTTTCAAGGAGAACTGGTTGGTATTTACATTACATACTAAGAAATCTACCGTCAAAGTTATGGACAGCCAACTCGATTTATTTTTACAGATTAGAATCTAAGTCATCACTGCCACAGCAATCTCTCAATTTAATTATCATACTTAAACAGCTTTGTTAAAAGAATTTTAATTACCGTTAAATACTTTTTTTCACCCCTCAATGCAATTCTTGCAATAGAATTTAAAGCTTCATGACAACTTATAAATAACTATATTACATAAATTTCAGGAGGCATCTCGCTGTGAAATATGGGGTGGAGGAAGTATTATGAGGGGCTTGTTAATCTCTATATTCTAAAAAAAAGTAACTACCGCTGTCACCGCCACCACCAGTTATGAATTTTTTGTGACAGGAGGTCTTTCTTCGTTAATATTAAGAAAAATATTGCATACAAAAATATGAAAATCGGTGGTATTATACAGAAATGTTTGATAAACACGCTGATGCAGACAGTTTTCAAATCGAAGAATTATTTTAAGAGATATTTAATGCTAAAGTTAGACAAAATCGTTCCATTAAAAAAGTTTTATAGCAGCAAAACTATACATGGGAATGTAATCATTTTTAGATCATTTTATGCGTTAGAATTTGCCGGTGTGCAGATTGCATTAATTTTTTTAATTTGACTCATTTTTGGAGGTTTTATTTCTATTGTAAATTCAAATTTTCAGCATTTTGAGAGATATTTTTTACATTATTGTAGAAAATGGTATTAATTTATACTGTTACCAAATGTATAAAAAGCGCAAACATGTTTGCTTCAAATTAAAAATTTATTTACATGTGACTATTATAAACAGAAAAAATCATTTGGAATTACAATTAAATAATTATGTACAAAAAGCAGGAACTTATTAAAAATTACGTCATAAAAAGTACACACGTGAATTTTAAAAGAGAAAGGATATTGTAAAATAATAAATTCATTAACATGTGTTAGAAGTCTTAAATAGGAGAAATTAAGTCATATTTACGTCACATTACAGTTATTACATAAAATGAACACAAAATATTGCAAAACTGTTTAAATTTAGAAATTGCGCTAGACATTTATTTGATATATTGAGAGGATCTTTTCAACTACTTGTGTTAGGAAAGCGCAAATAATATTTCATTTCTAACAAAAGAATTTTCACGTGAATATTTAAAAGAGAAAGAATAGCTTGGTCAAAATTACGTCAGATTAAAAACGATTAATTTAAAATGTCTCATTTAAAAGAACTTTCTTTTCGCTTTGTTAAAAAATACCTGGAGACAAAGACTGTTTACTTAATTCCTTTTAGCTTATTTTTAAATGTTGTTACACGTGTCTACGTCATCAAGTTATTTTTATTTCGACGTTTTATTTCTATTTTTATTAATGTTGTACTAATTAATTTGTTCTTTCATTATTTAAAATAAAAATTATGTCAATTTGTATAATTTGGCGAAATTGGTCGACGGGATAATCAAGTAGTACCGCAGTGGATTTGGCGTTAAAATTCCCCAATCAAAGAGAAATGGATAGAAATCCGTTTATAGGGAGATCGCCACTGTTTTTTAAATTATAATTCAATCTTTCGAAATCTTTGTAAAGTCGATCAAATTAGCGTGCATTTAGAGTCTTCGGAATCTGGACAGGGGTTGGCGAGCGTAGCTCGTAGGGGGCCGAGCCCCCTAGTTTTGAGAGAAAGAAAAGAGAAAAGTATATCTTAGTAGCAGAAAAGAGTAATTATATTTAAATGGAATGAATAATTATATTTTAAGAAAACAACCTTTTTCTTTACATACAGAATGTAAATTTACTAAGTTTGAGTTGAATGAGAAAGGATATAAAAAGACAGAAGACACATGCAAGTTCTTATTTTATTTATTTATTTATTTTTTTTTTTTGGGGGGGGGGGGGGGTGAAATGATTTTACTAAAATAAAAAAAAGTTTCATTTGTACAGAGGTAATGAGTTTCTATTTTAGATAAAAATATATATAAATTACTAGAACTATCTATGGATTAAATAAAAAATTATGAATTAAATTATTATTTACATTTTTGAAAGTCATATGTTATCTTATTGGCATCAAAGTATTTAAAATATTACAAAAAATACATTCAGCTGTTATGATTTTTGAACACTCAAACAAAAAATTAATTTCAATTAGTCCTTAATTTAATTTTTGATTTTAAAATTGAAAAAAAATAAAACAATTAAAATAATTTTTTTTAAAAGTCAGTATTTGGCCAAATCACTATTCGTTACATCCCTAGTATTCGGCCGATTAGTCACTATTCGGCTAGTCGAATATCTGGTATTCGGTTTACCTGTGGGCCGAATATTTGGTATTTGGCCAAAATCACTATTCAATGCATCGCTAATTCACACTATGTAGGTACTTTATTTATTAACCAATGAAAATATTAAATTCTTGAATTGTAAATTCACTTTAATTTACTTGTTACAGATAAATTAATAATGTATTTCAATATTTTTCTACCATTGTTTTAAAAAGCTTAGTGCAGTTTGGGCTTCTGAAAGTGAAATTTATTGGCCAAATAATATAAACACCTATGAAAACAAACCAGATGAACTTTTATTCTTGTTTGTATACATATATATTACTGTTTTTATATACAAAGTACTTCTGTTTGTATATAAAAAGAGGTAAATAGCTTCTTTGTATTAGATTAGTTGCATAAATATAAAAAAAATTAATGTGTATAAGAAAATAAGGAATAGGTCGCCAGAAAATATGCATGAGAAATTTCCTTTTCTCGCCAAGGTCCCTATAGTCTGACAGCATGTGCATTTCTAATATATAACACTTTGAGACAAAGGTATAAAATAAAAATATTTACAAGAAAACAACGAACATTTTATTACTGTTATCCAAAAAAAGTAAGAATAAAATAACTTTCAAAATCCCAAATTAACTTAATATCAACATATTAACTTATTGTGAATGAAACGTCTACTGACAGAAACCTGTAAACAAAACGAGAGTTGCAGCAAGAGATTTCTTGGCATGGAAGACATCGCAGAACTAGCAGGATACATTTACAGACAGAATATCAAAAGAAACTTCTGCCTGATAATGCATCCATCTTTTGATAACTTCTGTCCTGTAATGCTATCCTGCTAGTTCTGCGATGTATTCCATGCCAAGAAGATCTCTTGCTGGCAACTTCTCAGTAAGTTTCATTCAAAATAAGTTAATATGTTGATATTAAGTTCATTTAGAATTTAGAAAAAGATATTTTGATGGTACATTTTTAGGATAACAGCTTAAAAATGTTCTTGTTTTCTTGTAAATATTTTTACTTTATACTGCTGTCTGCAAGGCATTCTATATTAGAAATATTCCAAAATTAGTAAGAATTATCTTTTAACAACTAAATTAAAATGAAGTGGTTCATAAGAGAGTGATATTTACTGATTACAAAAAGTTATGAATAAATTTACTGTTTTAACTTTACATTTGATAACCTGATAATAACAAATCAAAATAATTTAGCACATTTACTCAGTTTTATATCTTTTAGAACTGACATGCTTAACAGCTTCAAATTAAAATTCGTAACTTTCAGACTAAACTGCACGATTATTATTGTCCAATGTAATCATAAAATTTCCTAACCTTTATATTCCTAAAAACTACTACATTTTTTAAAAGTTTAGGTAGTTCCGTAAGGAGCTTTTGCCAAGCTTTTTTATACATAAAGGATCTTGTTAAAAATAGATTAATAAATACATTCAAACACAGACTGTCAAAATGTCAATTTTTTTTCGAGTCATGTTTGTTTTAGAAAAAAAAAAGTTCTGATACAAACAATATATGTAAAAAGCACATATGTATAGCAATAAAAAATTTCATTAGGAATATATGAACATAAATTACTCTTATATTGAAACAATAATAATATAATTTGTACTATAAACTGCAGCATTTTAAATGTCAAAACAATATTTTTAAATGTGATCACAGACACATATAATGTGAAGTAAAGGTATATTCAGGATGGAAAATAGCATCAGTGTAATAAATAAATTTATTTAGTTTATTAAATCTGTATTTAAAAAAAAAATTATAATTAAGCCTACTGAAAATATTTAAAAAGGCAGTTACTTTCCCAATTGGTGAAAGCATTCATACAATATTAAAATCTTTTAAATGTTAGATACAACTCTGAAATCAGAAATTTCTAGTTATCACTGCAGACAAGATAGTTATAACTATACTCTTAATATATTTTTAAACAAACAAACTCTTCAACATTTTCAAATTTTAATCACATTTACTTACACAAATGAAATCTTTTTAAGCAACCGTTACGCTATATTTCTAAACAAAAAAAACTATTTTTTCAATATATTATTTTATTGCAATATTCAGAAATAGACATGCAAACAAATAATTCTTAACATTACCATGCAATACTACGTTAAACAACTGCAGACACAAGAGCCTACGAAATACTAGATACATTATTTTAATCGCAATAATAATAATTATTCAGGGCTTACCACACTAATTTTAGCAGATAAAATGAAAAATAATGTTTCTTGAGTACATAGACGGCAAAAAAATTAATTCTAAAGTAAATATCTTACATTAAATAAAAATTAACGTAACGAGCAATAGGATTACCCAATGTTTTGCTCTGAGAAGCTCACGACGGTTCTTCGAGTTTGTTTACGTAGGACGTCGGGTTACTAGCCAATGAAATGAGCGTATCGTTGAAAATAATCGATACTCTGTAACAACTTTGTTACAGCACTATCTTCATTTGTGACGGTCACAAGTGTTACTTTTGTATCGCTTTTTTCGTGCCTGTTGCAAATTTCAGATTTGTGACGCGTAACTGTTACAGCGTGAAACCGTTTCATTTGTATCCACGCCTATGTACAGTCGGACGATTTAATCTTCGAGCACTCTGACCCCCGCGGGTTTTTTCCGAATCCGAAAAAGAAGCAAAAACGGGGAAGGAAAAGACAACGACGAAGGGTCCGAGGTCGTTCGCACGGGGAACGCGTAAAAATTAAACTCTCGACAGTCGAATCACGGTTCGGGGAAAATAATTCGCCGGGGGGAGAGGGGGACGGGGAAACGAAAAACCAACGACGAACGGTTCGAGAAACAAAACACCATCGGGTAAAAATCTAGTTTCTTTCGCGTCAGAGTAAAAGTTTTTCGATTCATCAATATCGGTACACGACGCGTCTCGAAGAAACGGGCCAGAGGCGGCCCGTTTTCCCTTCCCCATTCGAAACAGAAAAAGCGAAAGAAAAACATTTCTCTCAACACGACTACCATCTCAAAGCCAACGAACAATTTTAAATTTTAAATTTCCTCCGTCGATTTCATCGAATCCCATAATAAATTCTACCAACCAGTCACCCTCATCAACAAACTCCCCAGTTCCGTTTCGAGAAGAAAAACCGAGACAATCGAAAGCAGTTCCACCGAATCATCCAGATCGCGCATTGCAAAGCCAATGAACAATTTTAAATTTCTAAATTTCCTCCATTAATTTCATCGAATCGCAAAGATCAAACTTCCGAAGAAAAACCGAGACCATCGAAAGCAGTTCCACCGAATCATCCACAGATCGCGCATTCCAAAGCCAACGAACAATTTTAAATTTCTAAATTTCCTCCATTAATTTCATCAAATAGCAAAGATCAAACTTCCGAAGGAAAACAGTTTAAAAATCGAAAGTAGTTCCACCGAATCATCCACAGATCGCGCATTCCAAAGCCAATAAACAATTTTAAATTTCCTCCATCGATTTCATCGAATCCCATCCGGAATCAAATAGCAAAGATCAAACTTCCGAAGGAAAACAGTTTAAAAATCGAAAGCAGTTCCACCGAATCATCCACAGATCGCGCATTCCAAAGCGGAAAGAAACAAAAACAGACGACAAAACATTACAGGATAAAATTCCGTTTATTACTCGTTTCGAGAAGAAAAATACACGAGTGAAACTTTTGCATTTCGTCAATATCGGCAAACGAAGCGTCGCAAAAAAATGGGCCAGAGACGGGTATAAACCCGCCTCTGACCCATTTTTTCACTTTCACCTCTAACAATTTTTCGCATTCTTTCTTTTTCGAACGGGGGGGAACATCAGGCGAAAAAGTCTCCTCGTTTCGAGAAGAAAAGTACACGAGTGAAACTTTTACGTTTCGTCAATATTGGCAAACGAAGCGTCGCAAAAAAATGGGCCAGAGGCGGGTATGAACCCGCCTCTGACCCATTTTTTCGCTTTCACCTCTAACAATTTTTCTCACCCGTTCGAAAAAGAAAGGGGGAAAACATCAGGTGAAACAAAGTCTCTCACACAAAGTTTTTTGTTTCGAACAGTTCTTCGAAACGTCGAGTGGAAAAAATGTCTCTCACACAAAGTTTTTTTTTTCGAACAGTTCTTCGAAACATCGAGTGGAAAAATGTCCATCACACAAAGTTTTTTTTCGAACGGTTCTTCGAAACGTCAGGTGGAAAAAAGTCCTTCACACAAAGCTTTTCTCGTACTGCTCTTTGAATTTCAGGAAGCTTTTTCCTTTCAGATTAAAAATGTACTCGTAATCTTCTGCATCCGGCGAGAGAATCAGGATAGAATCCGAGTCGAAAGTGAACTTGGAAGGCTCGAATTTCGTAACGTGTTTCCGAAGATCTCTAGTTTTCCGAAACGGTTTTTTGAAGACCTCCTCGTCCTTTTTCGACCGGGCGGGGGCAATCTCCATGGCTCGAAACACTTTCCTTTCCTCTTTCTTCGTCCGAGGAATTCGAAGATTTTTCCGCTTCGGCTCCGCAGCTTTCGAAACCATCTTTTCGCGAGAAATCGGTTTCGATTTCTCTTCGGGAACCGGCGTTCTCTTCGGGATCTTGAAGTGTTTCAACCCCTCTCTAATTTTAGCTCTGGAGGCCTCCACGGCTTCGAAAAATTTCCTTTTCCTAGAATCTTCGGCAGGAACAGGAATTTTCTCTCGGGGCGGCTCTGGTTTCTCTGGAATTTCGGCAGGAACAGGTTCTTTCTCTCGGGGCGGCTCTGGTTTCACGGGAATTTCGGCGGGAACAGGCTTTTTCAGTTTCTCGTTCACGGGCTCGGGTTTCGCAGGAACTGGTTTTTTCAGTTTCTCGTTCACGGGCTCGGGTTTCACAGGAATTTCTGCAGGAACAGTTTTTTTCAGTTTCTTGTTCACGGGCTCTGGTTTCACAGGAATTTCGGCGGGAGAAGGCTTTTTTTCTCGGGGCGGCTCTGGTTTCACAGGAACTGGTTTTTTTTTCTATCGGCGGCGAGAAAACGAGAGCCTTCTTCGATCTTCCGGGGGGAGATTTTCCGGCTCCGGAGGCAAGAAAACGGGAGAGAATTTTTCAGGCTCGGGCATCGGTGCAGGCGGCGGCAAGAAAACGGATTCGTCCAGGGCGAAAACCTCCGAAAACTTTTCCTCTCCGGACGAAACCGGCATCGGATGCGGCGGGCAAGGACGATCTTCTTCGTAAGTGACGAGCGGCGTGTGCAGTACCATGCGGTACGGATCGTAGCCTCCGTTCCGGTCGGAACACTGTTCGTCACACCATTCCATCAGTCCTTCCAGGTCTTCGAAATTCAGAGCCATCTCGTCCGAGAAAATCGATCCGATTCGACAGCACTCTGGCAACGAGTAAATAAAATTTAAAATCCAACAGCACTCTGGCAACGAGTAAAGAAAATTTAAAATCCAACAGCACTCTGGCAACGAGTAAAGAAAACGTAATCCAACGAGACTCTGGCAAACGAGCAAAGAAAAATCAGCGGAGCAACAGCGACAGCGTGCTACGAAAACTCAGGAGGGTATGATTTCGAACAGAATATCTTCGCCTTTTTATACGGAACATCGAGGTCGCGCGTTTCCCGCGGCCCCGACCGGTTCGAAGAACGACAGGAAATCCCCAGCCGAAATTATCCGAAGGTTTCCTCCAGGCAGATAAAAAAAGCCCCCGGGGAAGGACGTTGCGCAATCCGGTTCGCAGAAGAAAACAAATCTTTCCGGCCTGAACTCGATAGCGCGTCGAGTTCACGGGTCGCCGCACCCGTTCCGAGAAAAAAAAGGGTCGGCACGTGTTTATCTTCCCACGATTTCCTTTCGGTCGCGGGATGTTGCGCAACTCGATACGCGGAACGACAGGAAACGCCGGAACAAAAGCGGCCTGTTATCGCGGGAAGTTGCGCAACCGGATTCCAGAAAAACGAGGCCGCGCGTGTTTTTTTCATCCGCGGTCATACGAAACGCGACCGACCGAGGTCACGGGAAGTCGCGTAATCGATTCGGCCGAAACGGCGACAGGAAGTCGTAGAACGAATTCGGCCGAGATTCGAAAACTACCGCATCGAAAAATATATTTAATTTTTTTCACGAGTCGTAGTATTGATATTTTCCCAAATATGAAAAAAAAAAAAAAAAAAAAAAAAAAAAAAAAAAAAAAAAAATTTTTTTTTTTTTTTTTTTTTTTTTTTTTTTTTTTTTTTTTTTTTTTTTTTTTTTAGTATTGAGATTTTTATATAATTTAGATTTTCGAATCTTGATCAGATTTATGCTAGCGTTCTGAACTTGTAAAATATTTTAGTTTTTTCAGCTTTTTGATAAACCGTGTTGTTTTTGCACGCGACAGTCATTAATATTCTCGGAAATCGATTTTCTTGGATATTTTCTTTCCGTTCGAAAGGGTAAATATTTCTTTCCGAGCTGGATTCTTGCACTTTATTATATAAGATACAGTTCGACAGTTATAACTTTTTTCAGCTTTTTGATAAACCGTGTTGTTGTTTGCACGCGACAGTCAATAACATTCTCGGAAATCGATTTTCTTGGATATTTTCTTTCCGTTCGTTTTTTTTAGGATGGAGGTTTGTATCTTTTACGCTTTTGAATCTTAGTTAAATTTATCGTAGCATTCTGGACTTGTAAAATATTTCAATCTTGTTTCGCGTTCTGAACTTGTAAAAATTTTCGAACAAATTTCCTAGTCATAGAAACCATGTATGAAAAAAAAAAAAAAAATTTTTTTTTTTTTTTTTTTTTTTTTTTTTTTTTTTTTTTTACATTATAGAGTTTTATGTAAGCAGGAAAACTTGTGAAAAAATAACGGAGAAACTGGTGTATACGAAAACAGTCGGATAATGGAAAAAGTAAAGTTATTTGTTAGACTAGAGAAAAAGCCAAGTGTCACGCGGCACAGTATCATCAAATACGTCACCATAACACTTTGTTTCGAAACGTACAAGTTTTATTCTGAAGAATTTTTCAATATTGGTTGTATATTTAACGCAAAAAAACGGGTCGAACGAGGCCTGTGAGGAAAGATACCTCACAGGCCTCGTTCGACCCGTTTTTTTTTTTTTTTTTTTTTTTTTTTTTTTTTTTTTTTTTTTTTTTTTTTAGGTTTACAAGTATCACAAATATTTTTACAAGAGTTTTTTTTACAACACAGAAGGACACAGATCATAATTCATGGCGGGAGAAGAATTGTACAAGTCGGAAATGATGCTGTCCAGGGCGACGTCTTCTTTCGGATCGAAGGGCATGTCCAACATGGCATCCAGATCCAATTCTTTTTCTGGAGAATCGGATCGGTCGACCTGGGGGCAGTCTGCGAAATTCTCGGGATTCGACACGTCAGAGTTTTCCGAATCGGGCGTTTCTGGATTCGAACCGTCGGAGTTTTCGGGCATTTCTCCAGTCAGATCCACGCATTCCGCGTTCCGGCGGATCGTCAAGTCCAAGGGTTCCGGATCCGGTTCTTCGCTGCGAAAAACCACCGCTTTCGGATCGTCCAAGACCTTCGAGTTCAAGATCTGGTAATTCTTCACGAAATCGGGAGAAGCCGTGACCACGCGCCTTTCCAGAATCGGCGGATTGGGTATCAGCCAGTACGTGATCTGTTGCTGCGGCGCTTCTGGCATTTGCTGCGGCGCTTCCGGTTGCTGCGGCGCTTCTTCGGGCACGAAAAACTCGTCGAAATCGCTTTCCGCTTCGGTCCTGGCCCGCTTTTGCCGCTGAAAGTAAGACGAAGTGCAAGGTTGCGGTGGAAAGTAAGGAGAAGTCACGGGTTGCTGTTCGAAATACGAAGAAGCCGAAGAAGGGCCGGGCTGCAGTTCGACATACGAAGAAGCCGAAGAAGGGCCGGGCTGCGGTTCGAAATACGAAAAAGTACTAGATTCCGATTGCGGCAGAGGCGGCGGCATGGCGGCCCGATCTTCGTCTTCGTCCCTTTCGTCGTCGATGTACGGGGTCTGGGGTGGAAAATCCATCGAACATTCCAGTCTGGTGACTCGCTGGGCCACGGGATCGGTCGTCCGGAAAGGAATCGGAAAATCGCTCGCCAACAGATCCAGAGAGAAAAAATTCTTCTGAGTCGTGAAAAGCATGTACGTGGTTCCCGGGGGAACGGCGTAAGCGCCGTCGGCCAGCAAAATTCTCCTGTCGAAGAGATGGACGTTGTCGTAATGAAACAGTTTGTCTTCGCGGCTCAGTTCTTTTCTCCCCATCGTTCTCGGGAGCAGATAAAACAGCAAGGGCACGTTCAGGGTCTGGATCAGATGGACCGTGCCTTCCGTCACGGTTCTCAGGCCGAACGTGAAATAAGCTTTCACGAGAAACTGATTTTCCATCTTGAAGCTCATCCTCACGTCCGCGTTCTTCCGAAACTCCTGCCTCGGGTTTCTCCTGTACCTGGTGGCGATCAGGGACCAGTCTATGCTCTCGGGGTGAAACGAGTCGAATCTCTGGCATTCTTTTCCCATGTACTGCACGCTGGACATGTTTCCGTCGTGGCCTACGTGCTTGCAGAAATATATCTTGCGGTCTTCGTTCATGAACGGGACGAAAACCTTCACGTCCTTATTGGAAGTCCAGCACTTGAAGTTTTTTTCGGGATACTGGAGTCTGTAGACAGACGTAGACGGGCGTTTGGGGAACACGTCCGTTCCCTTGAAAGATTTCTTGGTGTTCATGGCTTTTCGAAAAACACGAAGGAAAAATGAAACGATCGGCGGTCGGGCACGCAGGTCTCGATGAAGAATCGAAATGATGCTTTCGGCCCGAAGCTCTGGCTTTTATACGCTCGGGCCGCGGGAAGTTGCGCAACCGGATTTCCAGAACGATCGCAGATCGGAAGGAAAGACAGAAATAAACGAGGTCGTCCGGTCGCGCGACGCCTGTCGGATTCGTCGCTTCGAGGAAAAGACGGCATAACATCCGGTGACCTCGACGAAAATATCTCATCGAGTTCGAAAGCGTAAAAGATGTAAATCTCCAACCTCGAAAAAAAAAAAAAAAAAAAAAAAAAATTTTTTTTTTTTTTTTTTTTTTTTTTTTTTTTTCATACATGGTTTCTATGACTAGGAAATTTGTTCGAAAATTTTTACAAGTTCAGAACGCGAAACAAGATTGAAATATTTTACAAGTCCAGAACGCGAAACAAGATTGAAATATTTTACAAGTCCAGAACGCGAAACAAGATTGAAATATTTTACAAGTCCAGAACGCGAAACAAGATTGAAATATTTTACAAGTCCAGAACGCGAAACAAGATTGAAATATTTTACAAGTCCAGAACGCGAAACAAGATTGAAATATTTTACAAGTCCAGAACGCGAAACAAGATTGAAATATTTTACAAGTCCAGAACGCGAAACAAGATTGAAATATTTTACAAGTCCAGAACGCGAAACAAGATTGAAATATTTTACAAGTCCAGAACGCGAAACAAGATTGAAATATTTTACAAGTCCAGAACGCTACGATAAATTTAACTAAGATTCAAAAGCGTAAAAGATACAAACCACCATCCTTGAAAAAAAAAAAAAAAAAAAAAAAAAAAAAAAAAAAAAAATTTTTTTTTTTTTTTTTTTTTTTTTTTTTTTTTTTTTTTTTTACATTATAGGGTTGAGATATTTTATACACTTATAATTTTAACTAAGATTCAAAAGCGTAAAAGATACAATTTTTTTTTTTTTTTTTTTTTTTTTTTTTTTTTTTTTTCAAGGATGGAGGTTTGTATCTTTTACGCTTTCGAACTCGTGCCGGATATATTTCAGAACTTCCGGTCGGTAGCGACAAGCCGTCGGGGTCACGGGAAGTTGCGCAATCTTTTTCCTCGAGGCGACGAATCCGGAAGGCGCGACCGGACGACGTTTTTATTTTCATCTCCCGCGTGATTTCCGCGGCCCGGTGTTTTTTCTGCGAACGCGCCTTTCCGGAACCGATCGAGGTCGATCGCGCGTATAAATGCGTGTCTCCGGGGGAAGGGAAAATCATTTTGAATTTCTGTTCTCGCCAGCGGACACGTCGAAAATTTTCTCTCCGCATCACTCTGCTGTCTTTTCTCGAAAAACAAGCCGCCATGAGCCTGTCCGAAGTCTGCATGGTCTTGGACCTCGACGGATTTCGCATCGACAAGAAATTTCGGGCCCGCGAGATGGGATTCGCTTCGCTGACCAGAAACGACTGTCGTTGTTTCAGGTTCCGGCTGGACCATCTGACCCCGACCCCAAAAGAATGGCAGAGCGTCCGCTATTGCACCGACAGGATACACGGAATGTCGCTCCGGAGCCTGCCCGGAGAAACGGACCTGTTCGACGAAGATTTCCTGAAAATCCTCCTGCGCGTGGTGTACGAGGAAAACGCCACGGTGGAAAAGCGCCTGGTCGCGTATAAGGGGGGCCACGTCGAAAAGGACGTCTTGGAAGAACTGGGCATACCTTGCGTGAACCTGGAAAATTTCGGATGCCCGAAATTCGACGACTTGCTGCATCCCATGAAATCGGCGGTCAGAGACTGCGGACACCACGGAAAACTGAAAGGGAAAGGGGCCGCGGCTCACTGCGCTAAAGTCGAGTGTTTCTTCTTCGCCGAGTGGGCGAGAGACCGGCTGGAACGAGAGTGAAAAAAAACTTTGAAAAAAAAGAAAAAAACGGGCCGAACGAGGCGCGAAGGGTGAAAAGACGAGAGTCTTTTCGACCCGGACGCGCTTCGTTCGGCCCGTTTTTTGCGTCGGACGCATCGCCAATATTGTAAAATTCAGAAGAATAAAACTCGCGTTTCGGAACCGAGCGCGGCGCAGTGTCGAAACTGTATCGTCGACCGGTATTATATAAGATACAGGTCGACAGTCATAACTTTTTTCGGCTTTTTGATAAACCGTGTTGTTTTTTACACACGACAGTCGATAATATTCTCGGATATCGATTTTCTTGGATATTTTCTTTCCGTTCGAAAGGGTAAATATTTCTTTCCGAGCTGGATTCTTGCACTTTTTTTACGTTACGTGTTTGAAATAATTGTTATTGAAAATCTTTCGAAACATTTCACGAGTCCAGAACGCTACAATAAATCTAACCAAGATTCGAAAATCTAAATTATATAAAAGGAAGGAAAAGTCTGTGGCATAAAAAAAAAAAAAAAAAAAAAAAAAAAAAAAAAAAAATTTTTTTTTTTTTTTTTTTTTTTTGTCAGGGTTGGAGATTTATATCTTTTAGACTTTTGAATCTTAGTTAAATTTATCGTAGCGTTCTGGACTTGTAAAATTTTTCACATTTAATCTCGCGTTCTGGACTTGTAAAATTTTTCACATTTAATCTCGCGTTCTGGACTTGTAAAATTTTTCACATTTAATCTCGCGTTCTGGACTTGTAAAATTTTTCATATTTAATCTCGCGTTCTGGACTTGTAAAATTTTTCATATTTAATCTCGCGTTCTGGACTTGTAAAATTTTTCACATTTAATCTCGCGTTCTGGACTTGTAAAATTTTTCACATTTAATCTCGCGTTCTGGACTTGTAAAATTTTCCACATTTAATCTCGCGTTCTGGACTTGTAAAATTTTCCACATTTAATCTCGCGTTCTGGACTTGTAAAATTTTCAACATTTAATCTCGCGTTCTGGACTTGTAAAATTGAGATATTTTATACACTTATAATTTTAACTAAGATTCAAAAGCGTAAAAGATACAAACCTCCATCTTTGGAAAAAAAAAAAAAAAAAAAAAAAAAAAAAAAAAAAAAAAATTTTTTTTTTTTTTTTTTTTTTTTTTTTTTTTTTTTTTTACATTATAGGATTGAGATATTTTATACACTTATAATTTTAACTAAGATTCAAAAGCGTAAAAGATACAAACCTCCATCTTTGAAAAAAAAAAAAAAAAAAAAAAAAAAAAAAAATTTTTTTTTTTTTTTTTTTTTTTTTTTTTTTTTTTTTTTTTTTTTTTTTTACAATATAGAATTGAAATCACGCGCAAGATCTTTTTTCGTCTCGAAAGGAAGTTCCGCATCCGTTCTTCTAGGTCACGGGTAACCGCCCAGTCTTTTCTCGGACGCGTGATTTCCTGGCACGCGCGCAATCTTTTTCTGGCGAAACGGGATGTTGCGCACGCAATCTTTTCCGGCGAAACGGGATGTTGCTTTTTTACAATATAGAATAGAGATGATTTGAAATCACGCGCAAGATCTTTTTTCGTCTCGAAAGGAAGTTCCGCATCCGTTCTTCTAGGTCACGGGAAACCGCCCAGTCTTTTCTCGGACGCGTGATTTCCTGGCACGCGCGCAATCTTTTTCTGGCGAAACGGGATGTTGCGCACGCAATCTTTTCCGGCGAAACGGGATGTTGCGCAATCGATCGGGTATAAATGCGGGACTCTGGGCGAAAAGAAAATCATTCTGCCTGAGACTACCGTGCTGTCGAATCGCTGTCACTCTAGCCTTCGTTTTTTTGTCACTCTCGCCATGTTCTTCAACCTGTGCCACGATCGCCTGCCCGTTCCCATCCTGATAGTCGTGTCTTCCGACGGCCGGCCTTTCCTGAGGGCGATGGACGTGATCCGGATCCTGGGCCGCGAGAATCTCCGCCGGCCGGGCGACAGACTCGCCGCGCTCAGAGTGCGGGACGTGATCCGCAGGAAAACGGACCTGCCCCGTTCCGCGCTGAAAACCAGGATATTCTCCGTGGAAAAGACCCTGGATCTGCTCCGAGACTGCGGCGACAGATCCGCCCGCATGATCAGATTCTGGTTCCGGAATCCCGAAGTACCGAGGGTGTCCCTTCTCGAGCCCGTCAGGCCCTGCACGGACCGGAGAAAAGCCCAGGAAGTGAAGATCGGGGTCGAAGACTATCGGAACGCGCCCAGCTTCGAGGAATTCTTGGAAGAATTCTCGCGCGCGACCGCGGAGATGTACGAGACCGCGGCCAGGGACTTCGCGGCGAGAAACCTGGAGATTAGCCTGCGAAACGAGAGCCTGGAGAACATGAATCTGCAGGAGCCGCCCGAAAGCCTGCTGGTTCGTTTCGGCGAACGGACTTTCGAGTACAGACTGTCGTAATCTCTCTTCCACCGAAAGAGAAAGAAAAAACGGGTCAAACGAGGCGCGCGTGTGGAGAGACTCTGAGTCTCTGTCCGTACGCGCCTCGTTCGGCCCGTTTTTTTGCGTCGGTAGCATCGCCATTATTGTAAAATACCGAAGAAAAAAATTCTTTATTTACGAGTGTTTGCGCTAAATTTTTCAGTTTTGATCTCGCGTCGCGGACTCGTAAAATATTTCGAAAAGTTTCTCCGAGCAATAAAAATTCTCTCGATCCTATAATGTACGCGTGATCCTGTAATAAACGCGAAACAAGATTGAAATATTTTACAAGTCCAGAATGCTACAATAAATTTAACTAAGATTCAAAAGTGTAAAGTATATAAATCTCCAACGTTGAAAAAAAAAAAAAAAAAAAAATTTTTTTTTTTTTTTTTTTTTTTTTTTTTTTTTTTTTTTTACATTATAGGATTGAGATATTTTATACACTTTCTTTTATACACTTTCTCGGATAAATATCTGGAAAATTTTACAAGTCCAGAACGCGAGATTAAATGTTGAAAATTTTACAAGTCCAGAACGCGAGATTAAATGTGGAAAATTTTACAAGTCCAGAACGCGAGATTAAATGTGGAAAATTTTACAAGTCCAGAACGCGAGATTAAATGTGGAAAATTTTACAAGTCCAGAACGCGAGATTAAATGTGAAAAATTTTACAAGTCCAGAACGCGAGATTAAATGTGGAAAATTTTACAAGTCCAGAACGCGAGATTAAATGTGGAAAATTTTACAAGTCCAGAACGCGACATTAAATGTGAAAAATTTTACAAGTCCAGAACGCGAGATTAAATGTGGAAAATTTTACAAGTCCAGAACGCGAGATTAAATGTGTAAAATTTTACAAGTCCAGAACGCGAGATTAAATGTGAAAAATTTTACAAGTCCAGAACGCGAGATTAAATGTGGAAAATTTTACAAGTCCAGAACGCGAGATTAAATGTGAAAAATTTTACAAGTCCAGAACGCGAGATTAAATGTGGAAAATTTTACAAGTCCAGAACGCTACGATAAATTTAACTAAGATTCAAAAGTCTAAAAGATATAAATCTTCAACCCTGAAAAAAAAAAAAAAAAAAAAAAAAAAAAAAAAAAATTTTTTTTTTTTTTTTTTTTTTTTTTTTTTTTTTTTTTTTACGTTATAGGATCGAGAGAATTTTTCCTTTCAATTACAGTTTTGAATTTTCACGTCTTTTAGATTTTTCGATACAACTTTTTTATCGTATTTATTTGTCTTTTGAAAGTAATACGGTTGCGGGGGATCGATGTAGCCGCGTCTCAAACACTCTTCGTCGTCGGGAATTTCCGGTTCCCAATAATGTTCCGGTGTTTTCGGAGGTGATTTTCCCCTGTGTCTGGACACCCGATTCTTTCTTTCTTCCAATTCTCGATCTTTTAAATTCAGACATTCGTAATAATCGTTGCAGAGGGAACACGCTCGACCTCGATGACGTTTTCTTTCCGCGCGTTTACGAGACATTTTTCCGAAACAGTCGGGATTTTTCTTTTCGACGCGGTCGAAATCTTTGAGGTGTTTCGACGTCTCCTCCGGGAATTTTTCGAACGGTGCGTCCATGCTGCGATCTCACCTCTTATAGGTTCGAGACGCGAAAGACGAATAAAGCGAGCGGTCGAGAATTTTCTATCGATACGAAACCCCAGGCTCAAAACGTTACGAAAGCTTATAAAAAATAAATACCCTTTTTTACTACCCGATTCCGCGTCGAATTTATAGGTAACAAAGTTTCCTCTAAACATAAAACCCAAAGTAAAAAAAAAAAAAAAAAAAAAAAAAAAAAAAAAAAATTTTTTTTTTTTTTTTTTTTTTTTTTTTTTTTTTTTTTTACTCTGATAATATTTTTAAAAGTTAAGTTAAGATTCAAAAATGTAAAGTATATAAATCCTATAATGTAAAAAAAAAAAAAAAAAAAAAAAAAAAAAAAAAAAAAAAAAAATTTTTTTTTTTTTTTTTTTTTTTTTTTTTTTTTTTTTTTTTTTAGGTTTTGGATTTTTACTCTGATCATATTTTTAAAAGTCAAGTTTAGAAATCTTTTTTTGACCCTGATCATATTTTTAAAAGTTAAGTTTAGAAATCTTTTTTGACCCTGATCATTTGTTGCCCTCCGTGGCGGGACTTTGGCGAACCCGACCAGCATTCGCTCGAGGTTCGAAGGAAACCACGGAAAACTTCGAACGGTCGGGATGAACGGACGATGTATGGCGGAATAATCGGACGGGGCTCGGGATTCGGGATTCGGGGCAGTGCGCGAAGGGACGATGGACGGTGGAATGATCGGACGGGGTTCGGGATTCGGGATTCAGGGCAGTGGAGGAATGGACGATGGAATAATCGGACGGGGCTCGGGATTCGGGTGTGGTGGAATGTTTGGACGGGGCGAATGGACGGTGGAACGATCGGATATGATGGGATGGGGCTCGCGATTTGGGATTTGGGATTTGGGATTCGGTACGGAACGATGAAATGATGGAATGATCGGACGGGAAATCGGATGATGAAATGATGAAACGACGGACGAGCTGAAAAAGAAGAGCTGAAAGAGAAAATCTGAAAGAGAAAACCTGAAAAAGAAATCGAATCGATTCGAAAAAAACAGAGTTCCTAGAGCGTGTGAGAATAAAGTACGCGATCCGTCGAAGGAGAACCAGCGTTTTTTATTACCAGAAAAATTTTTTTCGCTCTGTTCCCGCCCGACGGATCTGTTTTCTGTCTGCGTGGAAAGAAAAAAATAAGGACTCGACTCAAGAAACAGACTCGTACACGAGCGTTTGTAAAAAACTTTATTGAAAAAATAAAAATTTCACTCACCTCGTTTCCAGATTCCGCGGTACGGTTCCCGTTTTCTCGCTCGTCGGCCCCGCGTTTTTCCACCGGCCATCGGCAGAACGAGTGATTCTCGGCGGAAAATTCAGTCATTCGAAAAGTCCCAGAGCCGCACATCGTAGCTCGTTCCGTTCGGGGTGCCTAAACGGTTTACGCGCAGATCGCCGCCACCTACCGACCGATCTCGCATCGGCCAGCATCGTCCGGAGATTCATCTGCGTTACCGAGCAGGTGGACGGTTACTGCGGTTTACCGAACGGGAACGCCATCTTTACGCACCTCCTCGAGAAAAAGATAAAAAAACATAAAAAACGAAAAAACGCCGTCACAACTGGGATTGGATTCACCGCGGCATGTCTGAGACAGCTCGACGGCAAATTTACTCCCGGACTTTTTCTGGCGCCGGGGGTGCGTGAAAAGATGTTCGCCGCGGACAGGTTCGCGTTTTCCTTCCCGATTCGAGAAGAAAAACGCGTCGATTGTCTCCGTCGACGCCGTCGGTATCTTTTCCACCGAACTGGAAAGTGTCTACCCGCCACGCCTTTCTGCGGTGCGTACCAGGTCAGACCACACGCAGCTGCAACGGGAATCGACCCGAAAATCGATTCTCGCTCCAGAGGCCACGCGAAATCTCCCGCAAGGGAAATTATATCGAGTGCTTTCCTTAAACATTCGCCGGAGACAAAAGAAACCCTCCGAAAATCCGCGGCTTGGCGCCTGGGAACAGATCGTCGAGAAAATCCACGCTCGAGGGCCCGAACGGCTTCCGGCCGGCGTGTAAAACGGGGACACCGAGAGAGAGAAGAACGGGAACCCGTTTCGAAAAAATTCTAGACCTTTCGAACCCCTGATCCACGAAAACACATCGCCGAATCGAACGAGCGATTCACCGACGCAGTCTCTGAAGGCATTGCACGTCTCTTCGCTCGAACGACGACGAAGGAACGAGTTCGATCGGTCGAAAAAAAAACATTTAAGAAAAATTCGAGATTCGGCCCGAGCCCCGATCCACGAAAACGCATCGTCGAATCGAACGAGCGATTCACCAACGCAGTCGCTGAAGGCATTGCACGTCTCCTCGCTCGCCCGAAGACGAAGGAATGGCTCGATGGGTCGAATAAAAAAAAATAGTTAAGAAAACACTCCGACTCCGAGATCGAATTCGTCCGAGATGGCTCTTTCCTATCCGCGCGTTCGTCTCGGGAAAAAACTGTTTCTCGAGACGAACCGTGCCTCCCAAGACCAGCACCAAGGAAAGGACTTTTTGATTCGTGAAACTGGTTTTTGAGAACGCGCTAGAACCGCGCGTTTTTCGTTAAACACGCGCTCTGAAAAACTCGTCTTTTGCCGCAAGACCAGGATCAAACGGACTACCTGACTCGCGCCTGGTTTTTTTCGCTCGGTAATTGGCGGAACGCGCACTGACTCGAAGCGAATCCGACTCGGAGTGAAAAAAAATGCCTGGGAAAAAACGAAAAGAATACTCACCCCTTTTTCCTGGCCAGCACGTCCCGAGAATTGAAATCCTGGCTGGCACGTCCTTCGAATCTGTTTCCTGGCTGGTACGTCCAAAGAATCGGAATCCTGGCTGGCACATCCTTCGAATCTGTTGCCTGGCTGGCACGTCCTTCGAATCTGTTTCCTGGCTGGCACGTTCCGAGAATCTGTTTCCTGGCTGGCACGTCCTTGGAATCTGTCGCCTGGCTGGCACGTCCGGAGAATCTTCGCTCGCACGAGTAAGGACGAAACGACACGCCAGAAAAAGAATCGAGACGCTTTCCGTTAACACCGCTGGGTTTCCGGCGCCTCGAAGAAAAAGTCGAAGGGTTCGGGCACTTTACGTTAACACCGCTGGGTTTCGGGTGCACCGAACGAGAAGAAAGACAGAAAAAGAATCGAGACGCTTTCCGTTAACACCGCTGGGTTTCCGGCGCCTCGAAGAAAAAGTCGAAGGGTTCGGGCACTTTACGTTAACACCGCTGGGTTTCGGGTGCACCGAACGAGAAGAAAGACAGAAAAACACAAAAAAGCTGAAGGGATCGAGACGCTTTCAGTTAACACCGCTGGGTTTCCGGCGCCTCGAACGAGAAGAAAAGATAGAAAAACACAAAAAGAAAACACGAAACTTACCAATTTGTTCGTCCGAAGAGTCTTCTTAGTTTTCTGAAAGAAAACGCACACTTTTATACATTGAATTTTCAAAAAAAAAAAAAAAAAAAAAAAAAAATTTTTTTTTTTTTTTTTTTTTTTTTTTTTTTTTTTTT
>OZ010794.1:209180174-209237674 GCA_963932465.1 Maratus speciosus | reverse complement strand
AAACGTACAAGTTTTATTTTAAGATATTTTCAATATTGGCGACCTGTCTGTTTTTAAAAAAAAGGCCGAACGAGGTGTGTGTGGACAAAGACATAAAGTCTTTCCTTACACACACCTCGTTCGACCTTTTTTTTTTTTTTTTTTTTTTTTTTTTTTCATAAAAACATTTTTTTACAGAAATCAGTTCAGTCGGTACTCGAAGACTTCGTCCCCGAAATGTACCAATACTTTTCTCGGCGGCTCGGGAAGTCTGAGGATTTCCAGGCTCGAGTTGTACGAGTGTATTTCGATCCTTTTGAACATGTATTCTCGGGCCAGGTCTTCGTACAGGAGAAACGTCTTCGTCTTGAACTCGTTCAGGAAATCCTGAAAAGTCATAGAATTCGAATACTCGGCGACCAGGAACTTGACGCGCATGGCCCTTTTCTGCATGGTGGCGGCCCTGATGGTGTCCAGGGGCAAGACTCGACAGGTATCCGACATTTCGAAGACGCAACGCAAGTAGAGGGCCGATCTCCGCCTGCACGGCTTGAGAAGTTCGACGGCTTCTTCGGCAGAAAAAATTTTCATGTCCAGCACCTGGCGGGGCAGCTCCATTCTCTTATACACGATGTCCCGGATCCTGAGACTGGCGTACATCGAGGAAAATCGGTGCGTGTTTCTGTATTCCAGGATCCGGGCCACGTCCGCGGCCCTCAGGAAAGGCAGCCCGTCGGCGGACAGGACGACCAGCACGGGGGCGGGCAGGCGATCGTGGCACAGGTAGAAAAACATGATGAAACTAGGCAGACGAAAGACTGGAAAACACTCGGCAGGCAAAAGTCAGAGACACTCGGCAGGCAAAAGTCAGAGAAACTCGGCAGACAAAAGACTGAAAAACACTCGGCAGGCAAAAGTCGGAGAAACTCGGCAGGCAAAAGTCAGAGAAAAAAACTCGTCGGGAACACGGAGCTGTCCACACGCAGCGATTCTCTGAGGCAGAATGATTTTCCTTTCGCCCACGGACCCGTATTTATACCGTCTCTCGAGGTCAAGAGATTGTTCCAGAACATCCTGTTTCGCCGGAAGAAAAACACGCGATCACGTGACTTCCTTTCCACGACTCGAGGAAATCGAAGCCGAAACGAAAATAATCTCGCGCGGCGTAAACATCCTGTTTCGCGGGAAACGGATCACGTGATGTCCTTTCGACCCGTTTCTTTCGGTCTTTTCTCGGAACGACGCGGGCGGAAGCCGATAAGAAAACTCGCTATAATTAATCGCCCGCGCGACCTTTCGACCTTCCGGACGAAAAAAGCCGACGCGTCCTGTTTCCCGCGCGACGGGCTTCCGATGACGATCCCGCCTTGTTTTCGCTGTTTCGGGAAAAAGTGTGGAATCTGACTGAATCTGAAGTTTGGAGAAAATCCGTGCATTAGTTTTCGAGATAGAGCTATAGCGAAAATCGTGAAAATTACTGCATAGCAGCGCCCCCTATTGGGTGATTAACACCAAAAACTAATCAGCATCAAATTGTATCGGGGACTGACAGAATATAAATTTTTATTAAATTCCGTGCATTAGTTCTTGAGATAGAGCGCCCACAAAATTTGTGTCACGTACACACAGACAGACAGACTCACAGAGTCACAGACAGACATTTTGTAAAAACATGTTTTTCGGGTTCTCTGACCCTTAAAACGTGTAAATCCGTCGAAAATTTTCATGAATCCAATACTTTCTTCTCGTAAAGATAGAAGAAAGTAAAAAATGTCTTTTCCCCACCCGATGTCGAAAACTGGGCTTTTCGTTTACGCGATGTTTTCTCTCTCGCGAAGAAAAGAACGAGATGTAAAGAAAAAATTAAATATAAAGAAATGGAATGGAAAGACGTGTTCTGGGGGATCTGTGCTGTGTTCGAAGTCGCGTTCGCCGCGATCACGTTGTTCTTTGCTTGTTCCGTGGTGTGATCGACCGCCGATGTCTTTTTCGACACCGGATTCGATTCGCGGACGCGGTGCTCCGAACGACTGTTCGAAAAGAATACGATTCGGGGTTTCGGCTCGTAAATACGACGACGAAGAACTTGAAAAAGCCACTGAAAATTTCGCTTGGACGCTTCGAAAAGAATACGGAGCTCGTGAATACGACGACGAAGAACTTTTAAAAGCCACCGAAAAATTCGCGTGGACGCTTCGAGAAGAACAGAGCTCGTGGTATCGGCTCGTAAATACGACGACGAAGAACTTAAAAAAGCCACTGAAAAATTCGCGTGGATGCCGGAAATGTTTCTCGAACGCTCGGAGATGGAAAAATTTCCGAGAGAAAGCATAGCACTCTAGCCATTATCGTTTATCGCGACTCGTCTCGGTCTGTAATTGTTTTTCGACCGTTCGAAACGAGTTGGAAATTGCTCTTCGAACGTGGCAAATGAGGTGCGTTCGTACTATAACTAGTTTTATAATTATTTTTTGCATCCCGTATTGTACTGAATGTATATTTTTTTGCTCTTCATGAGTGCATAGTCTGTAACATCATTGAAATGCACTCGCGATAATTTTTTCCCGTTTCCCGTAATGTAACGTAAAACTTTTGGCTGTCTCTGTAATTAAACTATACGCCGATTTTCATAAAATTTGAAATGACTCGACAAAATTTTACGACAATTACATATTTAAAATTTCAGACCATTCGGAAGGCTGTGACATCATTGAAATACACACATCCGTTGTTGGTGTTTTGTTTCTCCCCCCCACACACACACGCGAATTATTTTTCCCGATCCGTGATTCGACTGTCGGGTGCCGTGTGTCGAGAGTTTAATTTTTACCCGTTCCCCGTGCGATCGACCTCGAACCCTTCGTCGTTGTCTTTTCCTTCCCCGTTTTTGCTTCTTTTTCGGATTCGGAAAAAACCCGCGGGGGTCAGAGTGCTCGAAGATTAAATCGTCCGACTGTCAGAAAGCGGGTCGGGTACCGCGATCGCAGATCCCGTCTCGCGTTTACGGTATCTCTCGTTCGGGCAAAGTTTCGTGACGGGCGAAAGTATTACCGCGTGAAATCGTACCTTTTTTTCGAGTCGGGCGAAATCCAGATCCGTGAAACTGTTTTCCGGAATCGGCAGACGTGCGAACGAAAAACGGGGTTTCGCCACCCGAAAAATATTTATCGGGCGTAGGGAAAGGAAAAACGTAAAATTTCGAGAAGGAAAAAATGTCCGATGGAAGATTGGGTTTTATAGAGTTGTAAAAAAAAAAAAAAAAAAAAAAAAAAAAAAATTTTTTTTTTTTTTTTTTTTTTTTTTTTTTTTTTTTTGTAGGGTAGTAACCAAAACTAAAAAATATTTTAAACTTTACAGTATCGAATCAGAGATACAAACTCTTTATCACATCTATTTTTAGAAACAATGACGTCATTTCATTTACGTATTAAAAGTCGAAGATTTACTCCTCGTTTTCTTCATCTAGTTTTTAAATCATATATTTTCATTATTGAGAAAAATATTGGTTGGGGTGCAGTGCTCGAATAATTTATCGATCGACTGTCAGGAAGCGGCTCGGGTACCACGAAATGGAAATCTTTCTTCATTTCTCGGTACCTGGTAGTACGATCCAATGTTAAAGAATTACATTGTTGTCTGCACTCGCGGAAACATCGAGTGAAGTGGAATCTTGGAGAAAAAGCTAAATGGTTAAAGTTATTTAAAAGTCTAAACCGCCCAGCTAATTATGAAAAAATTTGTCAAGATATTTTACAAAAAAAAAAAAAAAAAAAAAAAAAAAAAAAAAAAAAAAATTTTTTTTTTTTTTTTTTTTTTTTTTTTTTTTTTAATGACTAAAGATTTGAACTTTATTCGGTATCCCAAAACTGATATTTAATATGTAATTGAGATGACGTCATTATTTCTAAAAATAAATCTTGTAAAGAGTCCGAACCTCGAAACAAAAGCGGTTCGTCGAGTTTACAGATTCTTTTTAAAATTAACCGGTACTTTTTCGTTTCGTATTTTTTCTACGAGTTTCTCGCCGTCTACGAAATTATAAACTTCCTTCAGATATTTCCACGGATTCATCATGGCCGACTGGCAGTGACACGTATCGGGCCCGTTGTCCCATTTCACGCACTTGATGCAATCCGTCAAGTGCCACTCTTCGCTGTCCGTGCTGTAAACCGCGTCGATGAGATCTTGTTTCTTCAGTTCTCTTACTTTCACTCGAAATCGAAGAACGTTCGTCCTCACCTTATACATTTCGTACCATTTGAACACGTTTTCGGAATCCGAAACCCGAAACATGTAAAAATCGTACAGGTTTTCGTCTTGGCACATGTCCAGCGGTTTGTAGTACATCGCTTTCGAATTTCTGTGTCTGACTAGATGGAAGTTCGAAACGTTATTCGTGTGAGCCAACATCCTCTCTTCGAAGAAACTATCGGGAGAATCGAGTTTCGAAAGACACTGACAGGTTTGGGAACCGCGGGCGTTTTTCAACGACCAGAAACATTCGTTGAGGTGAAACTCTCCTTTGTCGGTCAGCAAGAACCGGACACCGACTGTTGAGACGAACGGCCGTGCATTGAAAGAGTAAAATTTTGGTCCTGAAGTCGTAAGTCTCTAGTCGTTTCCGTAACTCGATCAACTCGTAAGTCTCTATTTTTTTCCGTAAATCGAACAACTGGCGATCGTTCTCGGACATGATGAACAGTTTAACCAAAAGACACGAGCTGAAGGATACTGTATCGCGTTTCGCGTTCGATATATATTCCTTTCCAGGTTAAAAAAAAAAAAAAAAAAAAAAAAAAAAAAAAAAAAATTTTTTTTTTTTTTTTTTTTTTTTTTTTTTTTTTTTTACATTATAGGCTTGAGATATTTTATACACTTTCTTTTATACACTTTCTCGGATAAATATGTGGAAAATTTTACAAGTCCAGAACGCGAGATTAAATGTGGGAAATTTTACAAGTCCAGAACGCGAGATTAAATGTGGAAAATTTTACAAGTCCAGAACGCGAGATTAAATGTGGAAAATTTTACAAGTCCAGAACGCGAGATTAAATGTGAAAAATTTTACAAGTCCAGAACGCGAGATTAAATGTGGAAAATTTTACAAGTCCAGAACGCGAGATTAAATGTGGGAAATTTTACAAGTCCAGAACGCGAGATTAAATGTGGAAAATTTTACAAGTCCAGAACGCGAGATTAAATGTGGAAAATTTTACAAGTCCAGAACGCGAGATTAAATGTGGAAAATTTTACAAGTCCAGAACGCGAGATTAAATGTGGAAAATTTTACAAGTCCAGAACGCGAGATTAAATGTGAAAAATTTTACAAGTCCAGAACGCGAGATTAAATGTGAAAAATTTTACAAGTCCAGAACGCTACGATAAATTTAACTAAGATTCAAAAGTCTAAAAGATATAAATATCCAACCCTGAAAAAAAAAAAAAAAAAAAAAAAAAAAAAAATTTTTTTTTTTTTTTTTTTTTTTTTTTTTTTTTTTTTTTTACTCGTCAGAGTTTTCATGTCGATTTGTTTTTGTTTTTTATTGAACTATTCCATCACTGGCATAAGAAACATTTAAATGATATTTTTTGTGATCGCTCGAATCAGGTTCGTAAGGCAGATATCGGCGATTGGAATCGTAATATCGACAAACTCTCCTGACGCCCGCACAAGTAGGTAATGGGAAATGGACATCGGTTTCGTCGCATTCGTCGTCGGACGGACTGATGGATATCATGGACTCGTGGCCGGAAATTTCGTCGTCCGAAAAACTACCTAACGTGGAACTATACTCTTGCTTCTTTTTAAGGTTTACGCGCTGCGTTCGTCTCGTCGGAGAAGTATTAGTCATAAACCGTTTAGCATATTTTTTAATCGAGGGACGCATGGAAATGGCAGCGTTCCAGTCGTTGTCGCTAACCGATAAATTTTCTTTGAATTTTTTAAAAGCCGAAGGGCTTGCGAAGAAGAGTCTGAGTTTCGATATAGGTACCAACCCGCCGTGATCGACTGTCAACTCTCGCAATTCGTTTATTTCGATCGGGTCGGGATATTCGTATCCCCGATTCGATCCCTCCAACATATGAAAAACATACAAGACTGGTATTTTGCTCGGTTTAGGCATGCTTTATTATCTACATATTTTATTATCTAAATATTTTACAAGTCTAAAACGCGATATCAAATCTGGAATATTTTACAAGTCCAGAACGCTACGATAAATTTAACTAAGATTCAAAAATGTAAAGTATATAAATCTTCAGCGTTAAAAAAAAAAAAAAAAAAAAAAAAAAAAAAAAAAAAAAAAAAAAAAAAAAAAAAATTTTTTTTTTTTTTTTTTTTTTTTTTTTTACTAGAGGGTAATGATGAAATTTTTTTCGAAAAGATTTCTTTGAAAATTAGTCCAGACTGCGAGACAAAACTGAAAATTTTTACAAGTCCAGACTGCGAGGCAAAACTGAAAATTTTTACAAGTCCAGACTGCGAGGCAAAACTGAAAATTTTTACAAGTCCAGACTGCGAGGCAAAACTGAAAATTTTTACAAGTCCAGACTGCGAGGCAAAACTGAAAATTTTTACAAGTCCAGACTGCGAGGCAAAACTGAAAATTTTTACAAGTCCAGACTGCGAGATCAAAACTAAAAATTTTTACAAGTCCAGACTGCGAGGCAAAACTGAAAAAAATTACAAGTCAATTAAGTTTTCAGAAAGTTATATTTCTCAAAAAAAAAAAAAAAAAAAAAAAAAAAAAAAAAAAAAAAAAAATTTTTTTTTTTTTTTTTTTTTTTTTTTTTTTTTTCACCTGGCTGGACTTGATTCAATTGATTCGTAAATTTTGCAGTGTTGTCTCGCACTCTGGATTCGTAAAATTTTCCAGTTTCGTCTCGCGCTCTGGACTCTTACAAATTTTTCGAAACTTTTTTCGTTCTTTCTTAAACTTTTGGTAAACGGTTTCAAAGTCTTTCACTATCGATTCCAGTTTATTTAACAGAGCCAGCGGATCTGTTTGTTCACCCATCGTTTGGAGAAATCTCTCACTTTATATTTATATCGCGTTTCACATTCGCCCTGCGACGTAAACTCGACTGAAGGAAAACAGAGCGTACGCGTTTTCGCAATGGACGTAGCGAGATCCATCGGCCGTTCGTTTCTTCAGAACTTCCAATTCCTTTCTGAGCGCGAGCAGTTCCGACTCCAGTTCGGCCAATCTCGCGTCGCGAATCCCCGACCCGTGATTTTTTCTCGAGAGCCTCGGTTCGAGGGCCGCGGAAACTCGTCCGCCCCGTTCCGCGAAAGACGCATCGACCGGACGAATCCCGAACTCGCGATGCCACGTGGCGGGTTTCTCGAGCGCGGGGAATCGGGTTCCGGAGCGACGTCCGAAAGAATCTGGAGAAAACATCGTTCGGACTGGTGGCACGAGCGAGTTTCGAATCGACTGGAGGAAGAGAGAAAGTCGTAACGAGATTTTTTAAAGAACGATACCAGAACAGTACGACTCGGAACAGTACGATCTACACAAGTGTATCCACTAAATTTGAAGGATTGATATTATCCCAATCCTACATACAAAAAAAAAAAAAAAAAAAAAAAAAAAAAAATTTTTTTTTTTTTTTTTTTTTTTTTTTTTTTTTTTTTTTCGAGGTATACAAAGTGTATACCTTCGGCAGAACCGACCAGATTAAATTAAATTTAAACAATTGCAATAACGCTTCAGAACACGTAATAAAGTTATATTCGAATCATGAACGACGTGATCGTTTATGAAAAAATATATTGTTTTTTACTTGGGCATTATGATAAGTCGCATAGTATTAAAGATATTTGTAGATTTGCTGGATGTGATAAAAGAACGGCAAATAGATGCTTGTATGACATGTTAAAATCGGGAATAGTTTTGAAAACGAAAGAAAAACAACCACCCTGTTGGCAATATCGGAATCTTTAAAAAATGGACTTGTAAAAATGTTCAAAGTTATGCACCTCAAAAAAAAAAAAAAAAAAAAAAAAAAAAAAAAAAAAAAAAAAAATTTTTTTTTTTTTTTTTTTTTTTTTTTTTTTTTTTTTCAGGGTTGGAGATTTATATCTTTTAGACTTTTGAATCTTAGTTAAATTTATCGTAGCGTTCTGGACTTGTAAAATTTTTCACATTTAATCTCGCGTTCTGGACTTGTAAAATTTTCCACATTTAATCTCGCGCTCTGGACTTGTAAAATTTTCCACATTTAATCTCGCGTTCTGGACTTGTAAAATTTTCCACATTTAATCTCGCGTTCTGGACTTGTAAAATTTTTCACATTTAATCTCGCGTTCTGGACTTGTAAAATTTTCCACATTTAATCTCGCGTTCTGGACTTGTAAAATTTTCCACATTTAATCTCGCGTTCTGGACTTGTAAAATTTTCCACATTTAATCTCGCGTTCTGGACTTGTAAAATTTTCCACATATTTATCCGAGAAAGTGTATAAAAGAAAGTGTATAAAATATCTCAATCCTGTAATGTAAAAAAAAAAAAAAAAAAAAAAAAAAAAAAAAAAAAATTTTTTTTTTTTTTTTTTTTTTTTTTTTTTTTTTTTTTAACAGTAGATTTTTCTTTTAAAATACAGTACCGTAATAAAGTTGAATCAAACTATGGATTTGGATCAACGGCAAAACACGGAACCTTTGTTGAAGGAAAACCCTAAGCGGTTTGTTATTTTTCCCATTCAATATCATGATTTATGGAAAATGTACAAAATGGCCGAGGCGTCTTTTTGGACTGCCCAGGAAGTAGATTTATCCAAAGATTTAAACGACTGGCAAAAACTAAAACCCGAAGAAAAACATTTCATTTCTCACGTCTTGGCCTTTTTTGCAGCAAGCGACGGTATCGTGAATGAAAACTTAGCCGAGAGGTTTTATCAGGAAGTTCAAATATCCGAAGCTCGATGCTTTTACGGTTTCCAAATAGCGATGGAGAACATCCATTCGGAGATGTATAGTTTGCTCATCGACACGTACATCACGAATCCTTTCGAAAAAGAAAAGCTTTTCGGCGCGATCGAAACATTACCCTGCGTGAAAAAGAAGGCCGATTGGGCCATCGCCTGGATTAAAACGTGCGATGCCTCTTTCGGCGAACGACTCGTCGCTTTCGCCGCAGTCGAAGGTATTTTTTTCTCCGGTTCGTTCGCTGCTATTTTCTGGTTAAAGAAGAGAGGTTTAATGCCAGGTTTAACATTCAGCAACGAACTCATCAGTAGAGACGAGGGTTTACATTGCGATTTCGCTTGCATGATGATGAACCATTTAAAACATAAGCCTTCGGAACAAAAAATTATCCAAATTATATCGGATGCGGTTAAAATCGAACAAGAGTTTTTAACCGAGGCGTTACCGGTAGCCCTCATCGGAATGAATAATCGTTTGATGAAACAATACATAGAATTCGTGGCCGACAGACTTTTGCAGGAATTGAATTGCAAAAAAATTTATCACGTTGAAAATCCGTTCGAGTTTATGGAATTTATAAGCTTGGAAGGTAAAACGAACTTTTTTGAAAAGAAAGTGAGTGAATATCAAAAAATAGGCGTCATGTCGTCTAAAATGGATGATCGTACTTTTACGAAAGATGTCGAATTTTGAAAAAAAAAAAAAAAAAAAAAAAAAAAAAAAAAAAAAAAATTTTTTTTTTTTTTTTTTTGTTTTTTTTCGACACTTGCAGTTTCCTTTATATACTAAAGACCCTCGATCGATTTTCTTATCCATGTTATGGACGATTATTTCAGACAGTGGAAGTCGGTCGAAAAGCTAAACGAAATAATCGCGACTCCCGTTTGTAATTACGTTTTGATACTCACCGAAACGCGTTCGTTCGACGTCATAGAGGGTCTGAAATATGCGTTACACATCACTAAAAAACCTTCCTTTTGGTTCGTCGAAAAATTCAGAGCTCATGGCGTCCGAGTGGAATACGCCACCATCTTTTGCCAAAAGGACATCGAACAGTTCGGTCCCATTGCCCAAGCGACGTCCCAAGGAATCTTCCGAGAGTATTTGCTATCCACCTATCGATCGCCGGTCGTCCTCGTCTGCGAAAAAAGACACGCCAAACAATTTTTACCTTTCGAATCCATCCATCCAGAAACGTTTGTCCGCAAGCTCCTTGGACGACGAGATTAAAAAATTACTGCACGAAAAACTCGTGCGCCGAGTGGTTTCGGGTCGACCTTTCGAGACGTTGCGTTTCCATCGTCGCCAGTTGATTAAACAGTTGGCCGATTGGATAGGTTTTTTCGACGAGGACGAAGATTCTTCCACCAAGGACGAAAACGGTCGTTATCGCCACGAACTCGTGACTTTGCTCGCTGCGACCTCGAAAAAATATTTCGTCGACGTTCCTGCGGACAATTCCGAATGGACGAAACTCTTAAACAAATGGTTGAAAGCCCACACGTCCGGGGCCGTCCTTTCGAACCGGGCTGTGTATCGAATTTTAGCCGTGGACGGGTTTCGCGGGTTCAAACCCAAGCATCTGACCTCGTATCTGCCTGATGTTTTGCTTCCGTTGAGAGAAGAATACAAATCTCACGTCCGCGGGGTGAGAAGCATGTATGAATTTTTCGACGAAAACGAAAAAGTGTCGAGTCTGACGGGAACCGATTCGGCGTGCGTGATTTTCTTGGCTCTGTTGCATTGGTACGAGCGTCGGATGGGAGACGATTTGATGAAGGACGACCAGATTACGTTTCAGGTGAAACAAGCGAAATTATGGGCGGAAGGATATTTGCAACAGAACGGAGAATATTATCACGACGTGAAAAACGTGGACGAAAACTTGTTGGAGAGGTTTGGTAAAATTTACGGCGATGAATTTAAAAACGACGACGAGTCTTGGAAAGTGATAGGATGCGAATTGCTATCGATGGTGAACAGAGACAAAATGTGAACCCGGACTCGTAAATTTTTTCAGATCGTACCCCGCGTTCCAGACTCGTAAAAATTTTCAAAAAAAAAAAAAAAAAAAAAAAAAAAAAAAAAAAAATTTTTTTTTTTTTTTTTTTTTTTTTTTTTTTTGAGAAATATAACTTTCTGAAAACTTAATTGACTTGTAATTTTTTTCAGTTTTGCCTCGCAGTCTGGACTTGTAATTTTTTTCAGTTTTGCCTCGCAGTCTGGACTTGTAAAAATTTTCAGTTTTGATCTCGCAGTCTGGACTTGTAAAATATTTCAGTTTTGATCTCGCAGTCTGGACTTGTAAAAATTTTCAGTTTTGATCTCGCAGTCTGGACTTGTAAAAATTTTCAGTTTTGATCTCGCAGTCTGGACTTGTAAAAATTTTCAAAGAAATCTTTTCGAAAAAAATTTCATCATTACCCTCTAGTAAAAAAAAAAAAAAAAAAAAAAAAAAAAAAAAAAAAAAATTTTTTTTTTTTTTTTTTTTTTTTTTTTTTTTAACGTTGGAGATTTATATACTTTTGAATCTTAGTTAAATTTATTGTAGCATTCTGGACTTGTAAAATATTTTAATCTTGTTTCGAGTTCTGGAGTTGTAAATATTTCAATCTTGTTTCGCGTTCTGAACTTGTCAAAATTTTCGAACAAATTTCCTAGTCATAAAAAAAAAAAAAAAAAAAAAAAAAAAAAAAAAAAAAAATTTTTTTTTTTTTTTTTTTTTTTTTTTTTTTCTATAGATAAATTTTATTATAAAACCTGCAACTGATTTCGCTCTCGATATTTACTTTCCATTTCACCATGGTCCTACAACTTTTCGTCGATTGGTTCGTCCCTTTTCTTTTCAGTCGATTTCGACCACGAGTCAAGTTTGCGAAAAAGTTTTCCTGGGCCATAACTCCGACGTGTCGAAACGATGGATCTTTAGGTTGGGATTTCTATACTCCGATAGATCTCGAATTCAAACCCTATGAAACTATAGTCGTCGATACCGGAATCGTTTTGGAACCTCCGACTTTCTTGGGTATGTTCGTCTGGGACAAATCGTTTATAGCTTTACACAAAAATCTTTGCGTTTGCGGCGGTGTCGTGGATCCTGGTTACAGGGGCTCCGTCGGCATAATTTTGCGAAATAATACTCTGAAAAGAATTACGATCAAGAAAAATGATGCCGTCGCACAAATGCTATTTCAGTTAGCGATACGGCCGATTATGGTCGAAGTGGACGAAACCGATCTGTCCGAAAGCGAACGTGGAGAAAGAGGATTCGGAGGCGATGCCACTTGGAATATTCCAAAGAGGGAGTTTAGCCCGAACGATCCTTAACTTTAAAATCATGTTCCGGATTCGTAAAAATTTTCTCTGAGTAAAAGTTTGTAAAGTTAATGGGTAAAAAAAAAAAAAAAAAAAAAAAAAAAAAAAAAAATATTTTTTTTTTTTTTTTTTTTTTTTTTTTTTTTTTTACTGTTAGGTTTTTCGATTTGGAATTATAAAACTACTTCTGAACGCTTCCGTGACTGGAATTACACTTTGGAATCAAGCCATGGATGACATTATTTCTCCTGTAGAGAATCGGTCTTCGGATTCGAACGTGACGGACGAGTGTGCCATTTGCTTAGAAACTAAACTACCCGAGGATTCTTTTACGCTTCCGAAATGCAAGCATTCTTTCCATAAAGATTGCGTCGCCTTATTGATAACCGAATCTGAATACGAATTACGTTGCCCGTGTTGTCGGACGAAATTGAACAGAGACGAATTACTTTCCCAGATCGGTAGAAAAAAAGAATCGATTCGTCCAGGCGAAAAAGAATCGATTAATCCGGGCAACGTAGGGCGATTACGGATACCTCGATTTCGGTACGATAGAGTGTTAGCTTACCTTTCACTTAATTATCCACGAATAACTATAAGACCGAATGGCATATTCGATTCATTTTCAGAAGACCGCAACCAAATTAGACCAAATTTACATTCAGATGATGAAGATTCACAGGATTTAGACGAACATGATGACCAAGTTGGACCAAATTTAGATTCAGACTATGACAGTTTATTTGATTTGCATTTATCGGATTCGGATGATGAAGAATTACCGGATTTAAACGAACGTGTTGACCAAATTACGCCAAATTTAGATATAGATTATAGTTTATTTGATTCGAATTTATCGGATTCGGATGATGAAGAATTACCGGATTTAAACGAACGTGTTGACCAAATTACAGCAAATTTAGATATAGATTATAGTTTATTTGATTCGAATTTATCGAATTCAAATGATAAAGATTTACCGGATTTAAACGAACGTGGTGCCCAAATTACGCCAAATTTAGATATAGATTATAGTTTATTTGATTTTAGTTTATCGAATTCAAATGATAAAGATAAATGTGTAGACCCAATTACAGCAAATTTAGATTCAGACTATTTCCGTTTGGAAGAAGTTGATTAACCTAAAAAAAAAAAAAAAAAAAAAAAAAAAAAAAAAAAAAAAAAAAAATTTTTTTTTTTTTTTTTTTTTTTTTTTTTTTTTTACAAAAAAAAAAAGATAATCGTTATAGACAGCTAGTCATCCATCTTTCGCACAGAGGACACTTTAGATGGGCTTGGCATCGCAAGTAACAAGATTCTTTCACGTACACCAAATTATCGACCGAATCCCTCATGTATATCAAAGGTTCGTTTTCGCACACGTTTTGTATATGATTCCAGGGAATCATCGGATGACCCTTGCGATTTGTAGCATAATAAATTTCTCCGTTTTGTTTTCGCATTAAATAAGGTTTTCCGTCTTCCGTCAAGTAATATTCGTTTCCTTTGGAATCGGCCGGGTACCGCTGACTACCGTCTGCATTGAGGGCCAATTTAATGTTCGGATTCAAAGAGTCTTTGATGAAAATCGACCTGTTCTTTTTCACGGGATAGATTTCGTTACCCATGCTGTCTCTGGCGTAATAAAACGCGTCCGAATTGTCTCGAGCGAAAACGTCCCCTTTCCGTTTGGGATAGTACTCGTTGCGGTTCCTGTCGCGGGCATAGATTTCTCTCCCGTATTTGTCCGTCATGAATTTGCCACGGGGATAATACTCGTCCCCGTTCCACCTTCTCCGATACGCCATCGCTTGTTTATAGAATGGCCGTGAACCGATACCGCATTTCCTTGCTCGAGTTGAAAGACTGTCGCTTGCGACTGACCCCGAAAGAATTACTCAGAGTTTTGAAAGCGTGGCGAAAAAAGAACGAATTCGGAAACGTTTGTTCGAAATGCGAAACGAAAATAAACTTCGGGTCGACCAACTTTGCCCTGTGCTGCGACCAGTTTTATTTCGACGATCAGCGTCCGTTTTATTCTCTCGAGTCCATCGCCGTACCCACGCCCGGATACACTTTTCTTCTGCCCCAACTCAAACGCATGATCGAAAAAGCCGGCATCGAAACCGATCAGGATTTTTTGATTATTCCGGATCCCGTTTACTGGCAAATGGCGACCACTCTGATTTACGAAAAAATTTTGAAATTCGTGTCGGGCCAACCCATGACTTGTCGAACGAAGACCGTCCAACCGCCTTCCAAAACTCCGACGTTTTACAAACAGATTCAAGAAGCGCCTCTGAACTACGGCAGTTTGGATTCTCGGTCTTGCGGAAAAGCCACTTTTATTCGTCAGGCGGCGTTCGGGAAACGATGCTGTTACTCGATGCGGGGTATGATCGTGCCCGACGCGACCCTCAAGGCCAACGAAATTCGACTGCCCGATTCCATCGTGAAAAAATTCGGACTGAAAGGTAAATGGGTCATTCTGAACAGGATGCCGTCTCTCCAACCCGAAAATTTCGTGGCCTTGCGAGTACCTTCGGACGGACCCTCGTGGCCGCACGACTGTTTCGGCGTACCGTTGGAAATTTTACCGAGCATCAACGGCGATTTCGACGGAGACGAGGTGAACATTTACCTGTTTTTCAGCATCCTGTCCCAGGCCGAATGCGCCACCTTGCTGAATCCGGAATGGGAAATGGGTAGTTTCGTCATGGGGATGAAATTGAGCCCGAGCCAAGACCAGTTGGTCGCTTATTACCAGTTTTACGGCGAGATTGATTTTTTACCCTACAAGAATCCGGATTTGAAGAAAACGCTCAGAGTCATCTACGAAATTTACGGGTCGAAGAGGGCGTTCAAAGCGTTCGACGACATGCGGAAATTTCAACTCGAAAAGTTCGAAAACCATTACTGTTTCGCTTTGACTTTAGAAGAGATGGATTGGTTGGTGGAAACGATCGCGATCGGCGGCGATATAAGTCGCGGTCGCGGCTGTCTGGTAATTCAGGTCAAGGCGAAAGCGAAAGGTAATTTCGAACATTTGCATCAGATGTTTGGCGAAATCGGCGCGCAGGGAAACTATTTCGTGAAGAGTTCGTTTTGGTCGGGATTGACCCCGTTCGAAGCGGTGGCGCATGCGAAAGCGTCGCACGTGGCCCTTTGGCAAACGGCTAAAATTTGGCAACCCGGATACGGTCACAACAAAATAATATTTAACGTTCAAGGCTTGAAACAAGATTATTTAGGACGGTTGATAGACGGCAAGAGTCGAGTCGTAGAACAGGACGTACTGTATGCCATTCATCACACGGACGTCATGTCGGAGGAAACTTTCGATCACATATTAGAAGAAGTACTCGTCAAGAAAAATTTCGAGATGGCAAAATTGGATTAAAAAAAAAAAAAAAAAAAAAAAAATTTTTTTTTTTTTTTTTTTTTTTTTTTTTTTTTTTTTTTTTATAAAAGCTTTACCTTTAAAAACCCTCTTCTTCTACGGAAGCGATCCAATCCACCAATAAGCCCGACGATATGTTTCCATCTCCCATTTTTTTTTTTTTTTTTTTTTTTTTTTTTTTTTTTTTTTTTTTTTTTGACTTATTCTCCCGGCGACTATACTATTTATTTCACACGAATATTTTCTGTTCTCTCTATTTGGTTTCTTCGAGATGAGTTTCGACGAGATTTACGGTCGTCTAAAGAAACAATGCGTTGGTTCAATCAGATTAATTCCCCACGATATAAATTTTTCAAAGCATATGGTTTTTCATCATGTCGTAATTCATAAATCAGCTTTGGGAATGCTAGAATCAAATCTATTAAAGATTAAAATTTCCCAGCTGTGGAGAAACGAACATGTACATTTGATCGTTCATTCAACAAAAAAGTTAAAAAACAGTGCGGGAATTCGATCAGAATGGTTTGATTCTTCTAAATTAGATTATTTCGTCACTCGTTATTTTCAGTGCTCTGAAAAAAAACACGATTTTTTTTGCGACGCTACGTTTAGTATTCCCCCACTAAAAAATACGTGTATAAAAATAATTTTAAGAAACTTAGACTGTTTACACAACATGGAGAAGCTAGAGCTTCCGAAACGTTTTTTGATAGATATTTTTCAGCAGAGTAAATCTCGTTTTCATCTACGAGAATCCAACCCTCCCACGAAAAAATGTTTAGTACAGTGTTATAAAATTTTTGGATTTTATACCGAACGAGATTTCGCCTTTGATAAAAAATTTGTAGTTTGGTTCCAGGATAACGAGAATTACGATCTCTTGCGTGGTATTTATGCTAAATTTTCAGAACAACTGATCGTGCATTACTATTTTAGAACTACTGCTAACAATAGCGTTAAACTGTGTTTAAAATGTATGAAATTTGAAAGCGAGAACGGTTATTACCAGAGAAGGTATATGTTAAAGGAACGGCGTTTTGTTTCAAGGAATGTGGCGTTTTTCCAAAATCCTATGAATTGGTGCCACGCGTGTCAACAAGTCCCCCTTTTTCAATTATTAACCGTTTCTCAGTTTGATGACTCGTATACATTTAGTATATCTGGATATTTCGAAAAATACATTTCATTTGATGAAGTGCGTGAACCTGTGATAAAAATCGAGTACTTTGAAAAAGGCGTTAAAGTTAAAAGCCATTATGTTTTGTCTGAAACATCGTTTGGTGGTATTAATCACCCATACATAAATTAATAAAAATAATAATTATAATCTGTGTAATAAAGAATGAGTACGGCAAAAGTGAGGACAGATTTTATTCTAGCGAATACATTTATCCATTTGAGAAAAAGCGTTCATCCTATAAAATTATCTTCAATACCCGCTTTAAATGAAAAAGAAGAAAGAGTCTTGAAACGGGTGTTTAAATTCTGCAATATTATTCATTATTTTCATTTTGCTAAAATATATTACCTCGTTTGCAGTTTTTTTCGAGTTGAAAAAAACAAATTAGAAGAATTACTGTATGGTTTATATGATCAACTTTTTTCGAACGGTATTACATGGTCACGAATCTTGTTATTTATAGATATCATTGCGTTTTTCGCCATCACACACAGTCCTAACGATCTTTTGTATAAATATTTTTCTATAATTGTAAAGGAAAAACTTCAACCCTGGATCGACGAACACAATGGTTGGGAAGCGATTGTATTGGATGAAGAAATGGAAGTTTTTCCGCATGTAAATTTAGATGATATTATTTTGCGCCGCAGTAAAAGACTGTCTAGAAAAAAAAGAATAGACCATCTCGAACAGAATCATTAATAAAAAAAAAAAAAAAAAAAAAAAAAAAAAAAAAAAAAAAAAAGATATTTATCCAAGAAAGTGTATAAAAGAAAGTGTATAAAATATCTCAATCCTATAATGTAAAAAAAAAATTTTTTTTTTTTTTTTTTTTTTTTTTTTTTTTTACATTATAGGATTGAGATATTTTATACACTTTCTTTTATACACTTTCTCGGATAAATATCTGGAAAATTTTACAAGTCCAGAACGCGAGATTAAATGTGGAAAATTTTACAAGTCCAGAACGCGAGATTAAATGTGGAAAATTTTACAAGTCCAGAACGCGAGATTAAATGTGGAAAATTTTACAAGTCCAGAACGCGAGATTAAATGTGGAAAATTTTACAAGTCCAGAACGCGAGATTAAATGTGGAAAATTTTACAAGTCCAGAACGCGAGATTAAATGTGAAAATTTTACAAGTCCAGAACGCGAGATCAAATGTGGAAAATTTTACAAGTCCAGAACGCGAGATTAAATGTGGAAAATTTTACAAGTCCAGAACGCGAGATTAAATGTGGAAAATTTTACAAGTCCAGAACGCGAGATTAAATGTGAAAATTTTACAAGTCCAGAACGCGAGATCAAATGTGGAAAATTTTACAAGTCCAGACCGCGAGATTAAATGTGAAAATTTTACAAGTCCAGAACGCGAGATCAAATGTGGAAAATTTTACAAGTCCAGACCGCGAGATTAAATGTGGAAATTTCCTAGTCATAAAAAAAAAAAAAAAAAAAAAAAAAAAAAAAAAAAAAAAAAATTTTTTTTTTTTTTTTTTTTTTTTTTTTTTTTGTCCGAAGGGTATATAACAGATTCAATTTCTTCACGGCTCGTATTCTTTCTCCAGACGTTTGCCGGGAACCATGACCGTGTTAAAGTTTTCTTTGATCGTGGATCGACATCGCCCGCCCGTCCACGGATTTATAACCGAACGTGGTTATTTGCTCTGGAAAACCGTCGATCTGGCAAAGTTCGTGGGTTACGCGAACCCCTACGTGTTCGCCGTTGACCGGAGCGACAAATGCCTGGGTGATTTTTGTCGCGATTTAGACGACAAGTCGAAGAAAATTCGCGTTTCGAACACCGACGAAACGCTGGACTTGCTGCATTCGATGGTGACGGACAAGAGGAAAAATTTCCGCAAACGACCGAAGAGAAAACTGGAAAGTTTTCCAGAGATTGATGAACGATCCGATGACCCCCGTGTTGGAGACCGAAGGCGAAAGAGACGAAACGCAATTGGAATTGGAAATTTCCACCGCCGAAGGATCTTTTCCGTTTTGGAACTGGGTTTGTCAAAAGGGAGAATTTTTACGATATGTAATTTAAAAAAAAAAAAAAAAAAAAAAAAAAAAAAAAAAAAAAAAAAAAAAAATTTTTTTTTTTTTTTTTTTTTTTTTTTTTTTCATGTGTGTAACCATTTTAAAGTAAAGAGATATTTTACTACGTACATTCATTATGAATACTCTACTGCAACTGGTCAAGTTTAATTCTAAAAACAGTCAAAGTCACAGTATTTTGGTTGATTTTCAACAAATCTACATTCGGAATGTTATTTTATTCTGTACAGGCCTGAGCATGGCTCGTTTGTTGTTTGGAGAAAATATAATTTGCCAATCGACGGTAAAGAGTCTAACGCAAAATTTCATCGACACTAAATGCTATATTAACGGAACCATGACTAAAGGCGTTGAAAATGACGTTACGATTTACCACGATTACTATCAATGGATATCCGTTTATATGTTGTTGTTGGCGTTTGGATTTTATTTTCCATACTCGATCTGGTCAAAGTTTTTCGGGGGTTATCTTCGACATCTCGAAAATCTGGCCGATAAACCCAACGAGGCGATACAAGTCATTAAGGATTCGAAAGGAAATTTATTATTCTTAAAAACTTGGGCTTTGGAATTTTTTTACATAATATATTTAATTTTAATTTTACATATAACAGACTTGTTTTTCAATAATCTCTGGAGCCTTTCCGGATGGTCGTGGGATGCAGTTTATAAAATATTCCCGGATAACGGAACTTGCTTCGTGCGATATTTCCAAAGTAGCGGGAGCACGGATGCTTGGTTCCAATGTCTTTTGCCGTTATGTAGCGTTTACCGTAAAATATTTTTGGCCTTTTACGGATTGACTCTAATCTTGATTTTCTTTAACGTTTCGATGGTCGTTTACAGAATAAGATGGATCGTGTGTCATAGAAAGTCAATTAATGTGTGGTGGGCGTTTTCAATCGTTCGACAATCTACTACATCATGGAATACGAAAAAGAAATTCGACAGCGCTATGAAAACAATATTGAAAGGCACAGTCGAAAGCGATTTGATATGTTTGAATCTTATGCCTTCGACGGATGAAATGAACGAATTATCAAAAGTATGAATAAAAAAGTCATTACGGATTCCAAAGGAAATTTATTATTTTTAAAAACTCGACATTGGAATTTGTTACATGATATATTTAGTTTATTTACCAATAATCTTTGAAGCGTTAACAAAAAAAAAAAAAAAAAAAAAAAAAAAAAAAAAAAAATTTTTTTTTTTTTTTTTTTTTTTTTTTTGTTGTTGTTGTTGTAGTTGAACGTTTTATTCTTAATCGTTTCCAATCAAGCTTTCCCTCAGATCCACCATGAACTCGGAATACAAACGTCTGAAGAGTTTTACCAGGAACAAGTTTACCAGGAACAGGCTCAGAGATTTACAGTTTACCGGTTCTCCGGCGGAATTTGCCGAAAACGGTCTGTATTGCGACGATACGGTCCACACCATCCGCTGCGCTTTCTGCCCGTTCGCTTTTTCGTTCCACTACGATTCTTCCGAGTCGAAACTTTTTTTCGACCGACCGTGCTACGTGCACGTTCGAAAATATCCCCGATGTCCCCACGCGATGGGTATCACGGACGATCCGGTCTATCGCAACGTTTCTCTTCTCGACCATCCGCTGCACATTTTCGTTCGGAACGATCCTCGGTTGGAATTGGTTCGCCTGCAGAGTTTTTACCATCGAAACTCGCCGCTCGAACGGCCTCGGGATCGAGAGCGCGCGGCTCGAAAAGGTCTGTACTACAGGAATCGGGATCAAACCGTCCGCTGCGCTTTCTGCCCTTTTCTCGAGTCGAAATACGCGTTTCGAGAAGATCGGCTCGAGATCGAAAGGAACCACGCGTCGTGTCCCTTTTCGGAAAAATCTACGGACTTATTAAAGTCCCGCATCGCGAGGGATTGCGAAAACGTACCCGTGGCTCGAACGGACGCGATCTGCGTTCCGATGCGTCCCGAGATGGAAAATTTCCGAAAACGCCACGCGACCTTCGGCTCCGAATGGCCCCACGAAGCGTGGATCGGGAAAAGCGAACTCGCCAGATGCGGTTTTTATTACAGAAACGTGGCGGACACGGTGACTTGTTACTGGTGCGGCGTCACGCTGGGAAACTTTGAAAAAGACGACGTGCCCCGTCTGGAACATTTCCAAAAGAATCCGCGCTGCCGAATCGCCTTGCTCGAGATCGAGCCGCACGAAATGGTCGCGACGGGGCGAAAGGGTCTAGAGCTCGAAAGTTCGAAAGTCGGGATGTCCGAAGCAGAATTTCAAAAACTGATTCTTCGAGAAAAGAATTTGAACTACCGGGTCGACGAAAAAGAAGACTCGACGACTTGCGTGGTCTGTTTCCAGAAGTCGAGAAACGTGATGTTCCTGACATGCAAGCATTTCGTGTGCTGCGAAGAATGTTCGCTCCGAATCGACGACCGGTGCCCCGTTTGCAGACAACCCGTATCTGAAAAAATCACGGCGTTTTTGTAATTGAATAGCTTGTTTTAAATTAGTTTATTTTTTCTCAGACATTTTTTCAAACTAAAGTTTCGACTGCAAGATATAAAAAAAAAAAAAAAAAAAAAAAAAAAAAAAAAATTTTTTTTTTTTTTTTTTTTTTTTTTTTTTTTTTTATTAACATATGTAAATGTAACATGTTCAATAAATCAAGATACAATTTCTTAATACATGATAATGGCTAAACAGAATAGGTTTTATAAATACCATCTCATTGAGAGTGAACCGTTTTCCGGTGAATCTATTGTGACTGAAAAGATTCATGGTTCTAATTTTGCAATCGGTTATATTGAAAATTTACTTCGACTTCAGACAAGGACTAAAATAGTCGAAAAAAATTTTAATCAATTTGGTTTACAAGAAATCATAGAACCGTTAACCCAAATTGTGGAAAAGATCAAAAGTATCTTAGACTATAATTTCCTAATCTACGGAGAAATATTTGGTAAAACGTTTCCTATGATGAACTATTATGATTCTGAATCTGTAGCTGTGTTCGGTAGTAAAGAAGTATTTTTCAGAGCCTTTGATCTTTACAATGTGGATAAAAATACATATGTAAATTACAGTGATGCTATTCAGATATTTAAAAAAGTTGAGTTACCTTGCGTACCCATTTTAAATATAAATTACAAGACTATTGACGATTTGTATATTATAGTGGAAAAGTATCAAAGTCAATTTTCTGAAAAGTTTGTAGAAGGGTTTGTACTAAAAAAGGATGAAAATCAATTATCTAAATCGAGAGATATTTTCAAGCTGGTAAGAGAAGAATTTCGCGTAAAAAAAGTTCCATTGTTAAACAAGAATAAAATTAAATCCTACATAAACTATAATAGATTCTTTTCAGCTTATTCCAAATTTGGTGATTACCCAGAAGAAATAAAAAAAGAGATGATACGAGACTCGTTAAAGGATATGACGTCGGTAATTTGCGATGAAGTAAAAAAAGAAGTTGAAGAAAATTTCTTAGGATTTCAGAAAAAGTTGACAAAACAAAAACTAAAAAGTGGAAGCTAAAAATATTAGCTATAAAAAAAAAAAAAAAAAAAAAAAAAAAAAAAAAAAAAAAAAAAAAAATTTTTTTTTTTTTTTTTTTTTTTTTTTTTTTTTTAGGGTTGGAGATTTATATCTTTTAGACTTTTGAATCTTAGTTAAATTTATCGTAGCGTTCTGGACTTGTAAAATTTTCCACATTTAATCTCGCGTTCTGGACTTGTAAAATTTTTCACATTTAATCTCGCGTTCTGGACTTGTAAAATTTTACACATTTAATCTCGCGTTCTGGACTTGTAAAATTTTACACATTTAATCTCGCGTTCTGGACTTGTAAAATTTTTCACATTTAATCTCGCGTTCTGGACTTGTAAAATTTTTCACATTTAATCTCGCGTTCTGGACTTGTAAAATTTTTCACATTTAATCTCGCGTTCTGGACTTGTAAAATTTTTCACATTTAATCTCGCGTTCTGGACTTGTAAAATTTTCCACATTTAATCTCGCGTTCTGCACTTGTAAAATTTTCCAGATATTTATCCGAGAAAGTGTATAAAAGAAAGTGTATAAAATATCTCAATCCTATAATGTAAAAAAAAAAAAAAAAAAAAAAAAAAAAAAAAAAAAAAATTTTTTTTTTTTTTTTTTTTTTTTTTTTTTTTTTTTTTCACGCGTTTTGAGAATCGAGTTCAAGTTTTCTGACGCAATATCCCTGGAAGGTTACGCAATCCCGGGGTATAAATACAGGTGTGCGAGCCACATTCGTTCATTTGATCGTCGGTGCCAAAGGAGTTGCTACCAGAAGTTCTGCTGGACGGAAGATGGACTCGTGGGTAAGTCGATTTCTGATTATTCCTTTAATCGTACTTTGAAGTTTTTGCCTCGCGCTCTGGACTTGTAATTTTTTTCAGCTTTGATCTCGCAGTCTGGACTTGTAATTTTTTTCAGTTTTGATCTCGCAGTCTGGACTTGTAAAAATTTTCAGTTTTCATCTCGCAGTCTGGACTTGTAAAAATTTTCAGTTTTGATCTCGCAGTCTGGACTTGTAATTTTTTTCAGTTTTGCCTCGCAGTCTGGACTTGTAAAAATTTTCAAAGAAATATTTTCGAAAAAAATTTCATCATTACCCTCTAGTGAAAAAAAAAAAAAAAAAAAAAAAAAAAAAAAAAAAAAAAAATTTTTTTTTTTTTTTTTTTTTTTTTTTTTTTTTTTTAATCAAGTTTACGATGGAGCCTCGGATTGAATACGATAAATTTATCGACGTCTACGGGAACAAGTTCAGACGACAACATTTCATCGCCGTGCGTTTCAAACGGCCCATTACGTCCTACCGATGTATGGGGTTAAACGTTACCCCTATAGAACCTCCAGATAACAGCATCGTCGTTCTTCGCGGCCCGTGTCCCCCGATCCGTTTCGACAAAAATCCATCCGTTTTGTTTTTCAGCGTGGGAAACGACTACGAAAAAGGTATAAAAGTGACCGACGAATCAGTCAACACTTTACTGCGAGCCTTGTTTCCACCGAGCAAAATCGTTTACAGTCATTTTACGAATTCAACGCTTTACGTGGTGGCCACGTGGAATCCTTTCGATAAAATCACGAAACGGTGTCGAAGGGAAGCGGCCTTTCATTGTCTGGTCACCATCGTCGAAGCGAAGAAAAACAAACGTCTCCTGACTCTGGACGAAGCGGCCAGGCTTCGGTTCTTCAAGAGGCCTTGCGGGAAATTGAACCGCTTCAATCGCTGGAGTCCGTTCGCTTTCCACCTCTGTCGCGAATCTTTTTTCCCCGTCACCAACGCTCTGCCTTCCGAATCCACGGGGCGAGAGATATTCAAAATTTTGAAACGATCGGAAAATTCCCCCGAGAAGGTGCACGATTCGGATTTCTACGAATGCGAGATTTTCCTCACGGATTCCGAGCCAGTGGGAATACTCTGCGCGTTTTCCAAAGACGAATTTCGTCGGTTGGAATACGTGTCCCCCATGGTAGTGAAACGAACGAATCGATCGTATCTCGACACCCGTTCCGTCGTATGCGACACTTGGATGCCGCTGTACAAGGATCGGAAAACGTGGAAAGACTACGGTTTGCCGTTTTACGCGTACGATCTACGTTCGAAAAAAGCACGGCTCGCGCAAGTCGTTTCGTGGCTGCGAATACAAACTGCCGATAAATACGAGTCGATTCTCGAGGATCTGACGGTAGTGGCCAAAATACTCTTCGGGGAATTGAAACAAGATGGTCTTTAAAGCGTTGGTCGAAGCCTTGATCAAATTTAAAAGGGATCCCGAAGATTCTTTGGCTCTGAATACCGTAAATACGTTGAATCGCGAGTTGAGAAAGAATTTGATTCAAGCGTACGATTTGAGTCGACCTCTGATCGATAAAAACGCCACTCTCTTTTTCGAAAGTAAGAGTTTTTTAGATTTTTTGCTCAAACTCAACCGGTTGCCGAACGATCTCGACTACGAAACGAACCGAGACGCTTCCGCGCAGTCTGGCGATCCGACTCTTTTATCGCAACAATTGAACGAGTGCAGCGAAGAAAAACGTTCTTTGACCGATCGGTTACACGAATGCGATCGAGAAAAGAACACTTTGACCGATCGGTTACACGAATGCGATCGAGAAAAGAACACCTTGACCGATCGACTGAATAAAATGGACCAAGAATTGTTTTCCATTCAGAACAAAAATGATCAATTGCACGGAGTGTTGAATACTCTTGAAAGCGAGAAAAATAATCTTTCAAAAGAGTACGAAAAACAAATAAATGATTTGAAACAACAACTCGACAAATGCAAGCGAGAAAATGAACTGGTTCAGAGTTCGACACAAAAGTACGTGCTTCAAACAAACGACTCCGGAACACGTAGAAAATACGCAATGAGTTCGAAACATCGCACGAAACATTTTCCGCAGCAACCCGCTTTTTCGGTTATTCCAATGCCAGATTTCAGTTCGATCGGAGCGTTCGGTCAACCTGCTCCCGCTATTCCGCTTTCACACGAAACGTCGCAACCCATCGCTCCGTATGAATTCTCCGCCCCTGCGATTCCGATGCCTGCACCGTTGGTTCCTGCCGATCCCCAAACTAGCCAGATGGATCATTCGCAAACGGACGAAACTCTCGGACGTTTGCGAGTTTCGAACGAGACCGTCGAAAAATTATCGGCACAGATAAATAATTTAGAGGAGGAAATAAAACGCCAACAATCTTTAAACGAAGCTTTCAGACAACGAAATTCAGACTTACAAAAGCGGTTGGAGAAATCGGAACGTCGGTCGAAGGAGCATAGTACACGTGTAGAAAAACAGCAGGAAGAAATAGAAATTCTGAAAATTGAAAACGAGAAATACGGTAACTCGCAAGCGGATTTAGAAGAGTGCAGAGAACGTGAAAGCGAGTACGAGAAAAAAATAAAACGTCTGGAAGAATTACAAACTCTAACGGACGACCAAAAAAATAAGTCGTTGATGAAAGACAACGAATTATTATCGGAACAAATAGAGGAGTTAAAAGAGAATATAAAACATGAAAAACAATTAATTGAAAAGCTTAAACAACAAAATTCAGGTTTAGCAGATAATTTGAAAGATTTGGAGCATCGGTCGAACGAGTGTGAGAAGCGTGAACGATCTCACGTGAGCGAAATAGAAAATCTGAAAATTGAAAACGAAAAATTTCAGAATTTACAAATAGATTTAGAGCAGTGCAAAACACTTAAAAACGAGTACCTGATTCAAATACAAACTCTGGAAAAGGAAAAAGGTAAATTGCAAGAGGACTCGGAAAAGTACAAAGCACGTGAAATTGATAACGAGGAAAAAATAGGAAAACGGGGAAATGTTGCTTCTCAGACTGAAAACGCTTTAGATTTTCAAATGCATTCGCAGGATTATCAAACAGATGGAAAAATTAACACGGATCAAAATTCTAAACGTAATAGTGAAGAAGACGAAATCATCGAATATTTGCGTGAAAAATATAAAGGTACGGTTAGTTGGGGAAAATCTTTCATCCAAGAATTTGAAAAACAAATCGAGTCGTTAAAACAGGTGGAAGAGCAATGCAAAGTATTAGGAGAGAGAGCGGATCGCATGGATGTGACTCCGGATAATTTCGCAGATAAATTGATGAATATGCTGGAAAATAATCCGAATTATTTGGCCAAATTGAACCAAATTGCAGATTTAGCTCATTTGAAAAACGACGAAGACTTGATCGCTAAGTTGGGTGAAATTTTGACGAAGTTTCGTAAATATGAAGACGATGTCAAGAAACTGGGTTACGGTTTAAACGTCGATAATTTCCTTGATAAAATCATCGAAGTATTTGACCGTCTGAAACGAATCGTAATTCTTTTCGACTCTAAATACCTGACTGACGAAAACTGGTACATTAATTTTTCGAATTCGCTTCCAGGTTATGAAGAAAACACGAAAAAACTTTTCCCCTCCGTAACGGAAGCTTTTGCGTATCTCGAATTTTTGAATAACGAAATAATTAAAACGGACGCAAATTTAAAGGAGGACACGAAGAGGTTCGAAAAATTTACTTTAATAAATAAGATTTCCCTCGATAAACTTTACGCGAATGAAGCTATTTTAGGAGAAATAGTAGCCGTGACTTCGGACATTGAATTTAATGATAACAATGAGTGGAAAATTTTATTTATAAGAAGATATAAGAGTTTGTGGAATTTTGCTTTAAATTTCATCTCTGATAATCCGCAAACATTTAGAAATCCAGACTATCTTGATGATTCTTTAAGAAGTCTTCAAACAGATTTAATAGAAACCGCAACGCATTTGAATCCCGAAATCATGCAACATTCGGCATGGATGGCAATATTTATTAGAAATTTAATATTATTTGTTAAAACCTTACGTTTGAAAGATTCGTTCGAGGGAGACTTGAAACAGTGGATGTTTAAAATATTAAGCGGTAATAACACGTCACTCGAAAGTAGTGGAACCGCACTCGAAAGTGGCAAACTCAAAGTGGATAAAAAGACCAATAGAACTGTTCCTTATGATATAAAAGATAATTCCTTAAATGCTCAATGTAAGGGTTTGTTAAAATATTTTCAGCCTGAAAAATATTTCGACCGTAAAACTTTTTATACAGATATAATAAACAGTGAATTCGTTAAAAACTGTAATAAAAACTCTGAACTCATACAAAATTTGAAGATGTATTTCGGTATTGAAAACATAGCTCTTGAAAATATTGTTTACAGAATCGATTCTGTTCTCGACGGTCTAATTACGAAATTAGGAATTTTGAAACTCGACATATTTTCTGTAACTGACAAATCATCAATTGAAAATCATTTCCAATTTTATTATGATTTAATTCAGAATCATTTCACTTCCCGACAAGACGATCACAAAGTTGATGAATCAAAAATTAATTCTTTCTATAACGAATGGTTAAAAATACTGAAATTTGCTCCAGATTTAAAACCAGAAAAATTCGCAGAAAAATTAAAAAGTTTAGAACGTACGAGAAAACGTACATTGGTAGAGTATGTCGATGACGCAGGGGCAACTGACAAGAAATTTCGCCCGGATGCAGATTTTACGCCTCTTGAGATTCAAAATATGTTTTACATATTGTATCGATCATATTTTAAACTAAAAGCGACTATTTTACAAAATAAGTTACCGAATTTAGAGGAAATGCGAGATCTGATAATTTCAAAACTAGGATTATTAGAAAGTATAACGGGTACGAATATCCGTACCAACACACTATTGGATATTTTGGTGGAATACGTGTATCTTGATTTGGAAAGTATACTCGGAGAAAAGAAACGGATTAGTACAAAACTGGTGACTAAGGACGTGTTATTGAAAAAATGCATGAAAGATACTGAAAGTTACTTGACAACTTTATTCGCTGAAGAGTATAAAATATCAGATTGGGAAACTGAAGATGAAAATTCGGAAACTGAAGATGAAAATTTGAAAGCGGGAGGAGATGAAGATTCGAAAGCGGGAGATGAATTGTAAAAAAAAAAAAAAAAAAAAAAAAAAAAAAAAAAAAAAAAAAAAAAAAAAAATTTTTTTTTTTTTTTTTTTTTTTTTTTTTTTTTTTTTTTTTTTTACGCGTTTTGAGAATCAAGTTCAAGTTTTCTGACGCAATATCTCTGGAAGGTTACGCAATCCCGGGGTATAAATACAGGTGTGCTAGCCACATTCGTTCATTTGATCGTCGGTGCCAAAGGAGTTGAATTTTGGAGGGAAAGGAGTTGAAAGGAGAATTTTTGCCTCGCGCTCTGGACTTGTAATTTTTTTCAGTTTTGATCTCGCAGTCTGGACTTGTAATTTTTTTCAGTTTTGCCTCGCAGTCTGGACTTGTAAAAATTTTCAGTTTTGATCTCGCAGTCTGGACTTGTAATTTTTTTCAGTTTTGCCTCGCAGTCTGGACTTGTAAAAATTTTCAGTTTTGATCTCGCAGTCTGGACTTGTAAAAATTTTCAGTGTTGATCTCGCAGTCTGGACTTGTAAAAATTTTCAGTTTTGATCTCGCAGTCTGGACTTGTAAAAATTTTCAGTGTTGATCCCGCAGTCTGGACTTGTAAAAATTTTCAGTGTTGATCTCGCAGTCTGGACTTGTAAAAATTTTTAGTGTTGATCTCGCAGTCTGGACTTGTAAAAAAATTTTCAAAGAAATCTTTTCGAAAAAAATTTCATCATTACCATCTAGTAAAAAAAAAAAAAAAAAAAAATTTTTTTTTTTTTTTTTTTTTTTTTTTTTTTTTTTTTTTTTTACAACCACATTCGAGGATAAATTTCATCCCCGTTTTTCTTTTGAGCATAGTATTGGATTTGTTCCCCATTTACAGTCATGTAGGCTCCGTATTCAGTTTTATTATCGTCTCTTGTTAGATAATATTCATCTTTGTTACTTCGTTTTGGATAAATTTGTTTTCCACCAAATTTTGCATATGTCTTGTTGGGCAAAGGAACTTCATTACCATCCGCATCCTTACGATAAAATTGGCGACCGAATGTGTTTGAGGGATAATCGTTTATTTTTCCGTCTGCATTCGGGAGATAAATTTCCTCATTTGTTTCTGGATCTCTAGGAAAGACTAATTCACCTGTATTTTTATTTTCAGGGTACCTTGGAACCCCGTGTTGGTAAATATATTCAAATTCACCATCTTTATTTCGCGTCGGATATTCAACTGTTTGATTCCAATCACCGACTTGTATTATTTTAGTTGCATATATTGTTTCTCCAGCTGGACCTGTAAAATATGTTTCATCTTTATCGCGGTTCTTTGCATAATATTCTACTCTACCCTCGTTTTGAGTAGCATAGCCTTTATTGAGATACATCTCAAAATATTCATTTAAATATGTATCCGATTCATCATTTCCCCCCTCTGTTTCACTGGATGAAGATTCATCCTTGGGTTTGTCGGATTCGTCTCCCTTTTCGCTAGATACGTCCGTGGGTTTTTCGGATTCGTTTCCTTTTTCGCCAGATTCGTCTCCCTTTTCGCTAGATTCGTCTTCTTTTTCGCTGGATCCGTCTGCAGGTTTTTCGCTAGATCCGTCTGCAGGTTTTTCGCTAGATTCGTCTCCTTTTTCCCTAGATACGTCCATGGGTTTTTCGGATTCGCCTTCTTTTTCGCTAGATCCGACTGCGGGTTTTTCGCTAGATCCGTCCGCAGGTTTTTCGCTAGATACGTCCATGGGTTTTTCGGATTCGCCTTCTTTTTCGCTAGATCCGACTGCGGGTTTTTCGCTAGATCCGTCCGCAGGTTTTTCGCTAGATTCGTCTCCTTTTTCGCTAGATACGTCCATGGGTTTTTTGGATTCGCCTTCTTTTTCGCTAGATCCGACTGCGGGTTTTTCGCTAGATCCGTCTCCTTTTTCGCTAGATACGTCCATGGGTTTTTCGGATTCGCCTTCTTTTTCGCTAGATCCGACTGCGGGTTTTTCGCTAGATCCGTCTGCAGGTTTTTCGCTAGATTCGTCTCCTTTTTCATGTAGGGTGTTTTTGGGCTCCAAGTCGTTGTTGAAATTTTCCGCGTTTTCACGTTCTGCGTTTAAAACTGGAATGTTGTTGAAATTATCATCGAATTCATTAATTATCGGTTACCAGGTACCTCGTTGATTTTATTCGATTCTTCTCCCTCAATATCCATTGCGGTTGATGGAACATTAGCGTCCCTTTTCTCACCTTCAATCAGATTCGATTTTTCTGATTCCGTTAACTTTGGATTTTTATTCAAGGGTTGCAACAAAGAAGAATCGCGCTTCCTGCGCCTACTCGTGTTTCCGTTAGTTGAAACTGATTTACCAGTCGACATACTTTATTTAATACGCATCTCGAAAGACAAGATAATGTTTATTATTTTGTGGATGTATATGTTATTTGTATGTTGGAATCATAGATTATATCGAATGTACGCTAACATAACTTGGAAAACATTATATCATAATATTCAACCGAACGAATGGCGTGAATATTTAATCGACGAACAAGTAAAAAATAAACGTGGATGGATTTCATAAAAAAAAAAAAAAAAAAAAAAAAAAAAAAAAAAAAAAAAAAAATTTTTTTTTTTTTTTTTTTTTTTTTGTAAGATGCGATCTTTTATATGATCCGTCTGCGAATTTTCAACACATCGAATCATGTCTCCTTTCGTCGTATGCATCGACGGCTTGATCGGAGCCGGTAAATCTACTCTGATAAAACGACTCGCCGACAGTTACGCATGTTTTCCCGAGCCCGTCGAGGAATGGACTCTACTTCCGTTTCTGTATAAAAATTTAACGCGCTACGGACCGGCTTTTCAGTTTCAAGTTTTGCTGTCTCAATTCAATCAAAAACAATCTTTCTGGAACACGGACGATTTGATTCTCGTGGAACGCTGTCCGTGGACTTCTCGGAATGTTTTCGCACCGTTGATACTGGACGACGAAACTCTTCGCACGTACGACAAACTCTATCGGACGCTGGGTTTCGAGGTGGATTTTTTCGTTTATCTGGACGTGGATCCGATCGACGCTTTCGACCGAATTCGAAATCGATCCCCGGTAGACAGTTTGATATCTCTGGATTATTTACGCAGTTTGCACGACTCTTACGCGTCCAATTTGTTGACGGGTCGATCGAACGTTTTCGTGGTGAAAGACGCGTCTCCGGACGCGGTAGAAAGAGAGGTTCGAGCGTTTCTGGTTAAAACAGCTGCTTCAGTTGTTTGAGATATTTAGAGAAATTGATTTCCGCCCAGCCACCTACGTTTTTGAGATGATCGGCGTTGTGCGAGGCCACGTACATCATGTAGGCCGTCAATCCGACGGTCAACAGGATCAAAAGCATGAAGATCCAACGACCGGTCGTCACGCCGATCGCCAAAAGAACGCAATTTACGTAAAGACTAGAATAAAATAAAACTCCGTTGGCCAATGAACGTTCGTCCATGATTTTAAACACTTGCTTAAACGTACAGCTGGCGGTCGAACGATTCGACGAAAGGAACGGGTCTGTGCGTGGCAAAAGTCAACGGTTTGCCCGTGAAATTTTTCAGTCTGACTAGAAATCCGTGATTCGGCGTAGAAGTGTGCGCTTTTCTGTCGTTTCGATCGTCGTATTCGAATGCCACGTTGGGCGGATACGTGACTCTGAACCGAGGTTCTAACCTGACTGCTTGACTGGCGAGCAAATTGAGCCTTTCTCCCACTTTGACGTCCACGCCGCCGATGGGTAAAATTTCCTGCGGTTTGGCCTTGGTTCTTCGAATGTGTTGGTCTTTGTCGTCGTTCCAATACACTGGCGAAATGCGTTTGATTTCGTTCGTTTCGAAAGGGGTCCAGTCCGCTCGGTCGAAAACGTAAGATTTCGAATGCGGGGGATCGCAGGCAAAGTATTCGCCGGGTACCGAAACGATGCGCCGGCTGTGTACGGACGGACAGAAAACGAACGGTCGTTCCGCGTTGCAAGTGGCGTACACCGTGCTGTCCCAGACGAAATTCCCAGTTTGTAGTTTCTGACCCACCCGACAAGGTTTTTCCGTTTCGCCGTTCGATACCTTTTGTGTCCAAAAATGATAGTCGAAATCCACGGGTTCCTTCTTCAGCAGCTTTTCCGTTTCGTAAAATTTGCATTTGGCGCGGTGTTCGCGAGGTAACAGGACGGCCATGTCTGGAATCTGAGACACGAACGCGTATTTCGAACAATCGGGATGGGAGCAAATGTTGTACAATTCGATCAACGTCGATTCGGGATCTCGACAGGAAGGTACGGTCGCTTTCGAATAATCCCACGGTTGGATCCAAGATTCGAAATTCAAAGAGTCGAATCGGAAGAGCGGCAAATCGTTGAATTTAAAGGCGTCGGCAGGTTCCGGGACGCAAGCGGAACCGTTGAAAAATGTCTGCGGGGGGCAAGTTTCGATTCTGCTCAGCGCGCAGTCGTAAAAATGTCCGGAATCGTAGTATATCGGTAATTTTTCGGGCGCCTGAGGTCCGCATGCGGATTCGGCTTTGAATCGTTTGGAAATTCGCTCGCCCGGCGACAGAAGCTTGCGCTTTCGAGTTTTATTTTCGCACGCGAAACCCACAGAGCGATCTAAAAGCTCGGACAGATTCCAATTCTTGACGCGTCTGGTAAATTCGTAAACGGGTACGATCACGTCCGGGTCGTCCGAGAAAACGTTTTCGCAAAACGCGGGAACGGAGCACTGGTTGCTTTCGGGGTCGAAAACCATGGGTAGCGACAACAAGTTTTCGCCTTTGCTCAGACCGTCGTCCCAGTTTTGCGGACATTCTACGATTTCGTGAATTTTGTTTTTTCGACAAGTCATGTAACCGGGTGAAAATTTAAACGGATTCGTTTTCCGTTCGGGAAGGGGCAGTTTAGTTTCGTCGGGCAATCCGATGCAATCCGCGGGTTCGCAATAATCTTTGTCGATGAACTTTGTTCCGGATTTGCACGTGATGTAGAACGGTTTTCCGTTTCGACATTCGAGTCTCGTCTCGTCGTCCAACAGAATAGGCGCCGAAAAGTATCGACAGTAATGACTCAGATCGTCCATCGATTCGCATCGATCGTGACGGAAAATGGTCTTGGGGGGGCATTTTTTGATCGTTTCCTTTCCGCCCTTGCACAAAATGTAACGAGACGAAATGCGATCGGGAAGCACGGTTCCGTCTCTTTTTCCCGTACACGAATCGATGGCTTGACATCGATTCGACGCGAGTAACGTGCCCGAAGGACAAATTTGGAGTTTGTCCACGTGGCCCCCCGAGCACTTGAAATAAAACACGTCGCCTTTCTGAACGGTGAACGAGCTGTTTTCCTTGAAATTCAAAATATTTTTCGTGACCGTGTTCGATTTCAAATAATCGTAGAGAGCCTTTCCCTTTGCGGGAACGAGAGCGCGGTTCGGATGTCCGTGGCAAGGATCGATCTGAACTATTTTGTCTCGATGGAACGTAAAAGTGTCGACGGGTAACGTGTGTTCCCAGACCGTGTTTCCGTCGACCGAGAATCGAAAATGGTTCGGTTGCGTCGAATCGAATCGGAATCGGCGAGTCGGGGGGTCGGAAGGGGATCCGACAGACGGTTTCGCCACGCGTACGCCTTTTCCGGACGCGTAAAAATACCAATAATAGATCAACAACAAACACAAGAAGAAGACTCGGATCATTCTTTCTTGGTTAGGAAACAGTTCTCGTCGAAAATGGAACCGTTATTCACCGACGCGGAATGCGAAGAATGGGCGAAACGTACTCGCGTCCGACAGTGTTGCAAGACTCCCGAATACGTTTCTTTTTTGAAACAAGACAGGGCGATGGACGAAATGCCGAGCTTGTACAAAAAATGTAAAAGTTGCGGACGAATCGTTCGGGTGTAAAACTCAAAAAAAAAAAAAAAAAAAAAAATTTTTTTTTTTTTTTTTTTTTTTTTTTTTTTTTTTTTTTAGGGTTGGGGGTTTATATCTTTTAGACTTTTGAATCTTAGTTAAATTTATCGTAGCGTTCTGGACTTGTAAAATTTTACACATTTAATCTCGCGTTCTGGACTTGTAAAATTTTTCACATTTAATTTCGCGTTCTGGACTTGTAAAATTTTACACATTTAATCTCGCGTTCTGGACTTGTAAAATTTTACACATTTAATCTCGCGTTCTGGACTTGTAAAATTTTACACATTTAATCTCGCGTTCTGGACTTGTAAAATTTTACACATTTAATCTCGCGTTCTGGACTTGTAAAATTTTACACATTTAATCTCGCGTTCTGGACTTGTAAAATTTTTCACATTTAATCTCGCGTTCTGGACTTGTAAAATTTTTCACATTTAATCTCGCGTTCTGGACTTGTAAAATTTTCCGCATTTAATCTCGCGTTCTGGACTTGTAAAATTTTCCACATTTAATCTCGCGTTCTGGACTTGTAAAATTTTCCACATTTAATCTCGCGCTCTGGACTTGTAAAATTTTCCAGATATTTATCCAAGAAAGTGTATAAAAGAAAGTGTAAAAATTCTCTCGATCCTATAATCCTTGATTCAAAAAAAAAAAAAAAAAAAAAAAAAAAAAAAATTTTTTTTTTTTTTTTTTTTTTTTTTTTTTTTTTTTGAAATATAAAATATGTTAGATAAAACAACTACTTCTGAGACTGAATTTTCACTTCGGATTCGAAACATGAGTGAATGCGCTATTTGTTTAGAAGACATTAAGCCCCGCTATTCTTTTACGCTTTCAGGATGCAAACATTTTTTCCATAGAGTTTGTATTATAGATTTGATAGATAAATCCAAATCTAAAGTGCAGTGTCCAAATTGTCGAAAAAAGCTGAAAAAATATGATTTACGTTCTGTACACGATAAAAGTTCAGAATCGGATTCAGATGACAGTTTACCTGAAAGCCACGATACTTGTAATTTTTTTCAGATTTATTTAGCGTTTTGGACTCGTAAATTTTTTCAGATCTTAGTTTGCGTTCTAGACTAGTTTAAAAAAAAAAAAAAAAAAAAAAAAAAAAAAAAAAAAAAAAAAAAAAAAAAAAAAAAATTTTTTTTTTTTTTTTTTTTTTTTTTTTTTTTTTTGTTAGTTGTATATTAAAGTACACATTTTCGATTTGTTCTTTTCACCATGCACTTTTCTATTCACTGGAGACGATTACAGTATCGTGAAAACATTAATAAAATCGAAATTACATTTCTCGATCAAGAAGGAAACTGCGAAAGAAAAATTAAATATTACGAAGATTGGATCGGCGTATGTACGAACAACATCGACAAGCTGGTTTGCGCCATAAAGGAATCTTTTCCTTGTCATAAGGTTTTGTATCGTAAAATCGGGAGCGCTAAAAAAATTTTACCGTACTTCGAAGACAGGTTAGCCAAAAACAAATTGGATTACCGTTTGAAACCCTTCTACAAAGTATATACCAAGGCTTTCCACAAAGATGTCGGCGAATTATTACACAAATACAAAGTCAGTTATCTCGGTCCAGACGACTGGTTGATACGGATCTATATCGATTTGTGTTCTCAGTACGACACGTATTCTTTTTACTACAAATGGTACGAGTTGGAAAACGATTCTCAGAGTCTGACGGATTCTCTGCGAATGATCTCCGATCACAGAGACGAACCAGATTGGACCGTGGCCGCTTTCGATATCGAAACCGTTTCTTTAATCGGGAACGTGGTTCCGAAAGGCTATCGCAAATCCGACAGAATCGTCATGCTGAGCCTTTACAAATGGAACAAGCGACTAGGAGTTCGAAAATGGTTACTCTATCTGCTTCCGGAAGGTGCGCGACCCGTACCCGATTACGAACACGCGTTCGAAACCGAATCAGAAATGTTGATTCGGTTCCACGCTCTGTTGGACGACGCTCAAATCGTAACCGGTTACAACATCAACGAGTTTGATTTTCCGTGTATTTTCGCGAGGCTTTGCTGGCTCGATCTGCCCAACGTGCTCAGATATTACACGTCTAGCAAGGTGGGTTCGGACCTGGTGGTCACGTACAAGAATAAAATCGTCTTGGATCTCTACGCTTATTTCAAAACTTTTTCCGATTACGACTTGCCGAGTTACAAGCTGGACGACGTGGCGCGGGTAAAGTTGAAAGAGACCAAATTGCAAGTCGAGTCGACCGGAATATCGAGTTGGTATCGAAATCCCGATTTGACGCGCAATCTGTTGGACGAACGCGACGTTAAAAAATGTTTCGATTCGTTGAAACCCGACACGGTGTCCGGACTTTCCGAATTCGGAACGTTTCGCACGTATTTGGATTATTGTTTGAGAGATTCGGAATTGGTGTACAGGCTGTTCGTAGAAGAACACGTGCTGTCTTTCCTGGTCGAACGCGCCAATTTCACCGCTCTGGATGCCGTGAAAGTCTTACACTTGGGAAATTCGCGTTATTTACTGGAACTGTTCAAAACTTACGGTACGCGTCTGGGCTATTTCATCAACCCGAAGTTTTTCGGTACGTCGTTCGACCACGACTCCAAGTACGAAAGATTTTACCAGGGAAAAACTTATCAGGGCGCGTTGAATTTTTGCGTTCCCGAACAGATAAAAACAGACGTCTCGGTCATGGATTTTTCGAGCATGTATCCGAACGCGTTGCGGAATTGCAATTTGTGTTACGGCACCTGCACGATCATGACTCGAGAAGAATGGTCGTCCAACGACGCGGTTAAACGGATGGTTTGTATTCCGTACAGACAACATTCCGACGGCGATTTCACGAAAAGTACGAAAAATATGTCCAAATTTTCCTATCCGAAATTCGATCCCGCTTCGGACGAAGTAGTGATCGTCGTCAACCCCCACGCGGAAGCGTTTTTACCCAAAATCGTGGACCATTTCATCGAAATGCGGAAACACCATCAGAAAGAGTTTAAGCGAACCGAAGAAATTTATCATTACAACGTCCAGCTGGGTATAAAAATCTTGATCAATTCTCTCTACGGAGTCATGGCCACCAAGGATTCGCCCCTGGCCTATCTGCCCGTCGCCATGACCATCGTGACCCTCTCGCGCTACCAGTTACTCGGATCGTATCATTATTTGAAAAATTTGGGTTACGACGTGTGTTACGCCGACACGGACAGTCTGATGGTTCACAGATGGCCCGTCGAAAATTGCGATCGAGTCAACGAGTTTTTGAATCTACCGTACGTGGAACTGAAATACGAACAACGCATGAAACATTTGGTCATCTTGTCGAAAAAAAGGTACGTCTACGAACGATTCGACAACCCCAAACTCATAACGAAAGGCTTCCAGAAGAAAATCAACGGTCTCGTCGAGTTCATGACCGACAGGATACTGGACGAGGTTTGGAAAACCAATTTTTATCCGCAAAAAGTAGAAACGAAAAAAGAAAAATTCAGCAAAGGTTGGAACGTTTGGGTCGAAACTGTTCTGGCAGCCGATTACCTGTGCAGGGATCCTAAAAGATATTCGATTTACCGCAGGGTTAAAACTCTGAGCGAGTATAAATCTACTTCTTGCGCTTCGGTGAAATTTTTGAAAAAATATCCGGACAAAAATCAGGAACACGTCGAATTTACGTACAGCAGGGCCGACGTGTCCACGAAAGAAGCATCCAATTGGGTAGTGGCCGTGGAAGATTGCCAATGCGTCGATTTCGAAAAACTGTTCGTCAACCAGAAAAGAATATTTTGCCTGCTGTTGAACATGACTTATTGGCACATGAAAGATCCGGTCAAGTTGGCCTACTGCGTTTTGAACAACCTGCGCTGGAAACGATTCGTCCATGCCGAACTTTTACACTATCACGCCACGGGTAGACGCATAGCCATGTTGGTGGAACCGAGCGTGAAATACACGTTCGCTATAAACGATCATTCCGCAAAGAAAAGAAAAGTCGGTAGGAGTAAAAAGCTTTGTACGATCGGTAATTTACCCGCGGTCGACGATACAGAACGAATAACCGAGTCGTTCGAAGAATTTTCGTTGGACGATTGGGATTCCGAGGACGAAGACTAGGTAAAAAATACTCTCTAGACGCTGTTACAAATATAACCGGACTATTAATTAAATTGTACGGTATCGAATCGTTACTTTCAGCCGCGGCTGAAACGTAACTGCAGGACCATGTAAATAAAGATGCAAATATTCGTAAAAACTCTAACTGGAAAAACCATAACTTTGGAAGTCGAACCCGACGATACCGTAGACGTAGTTAAAAATAAAATACAGGACAAAGAGGGAATCCCTCCCGACCAACAACGATTAATTTTTTCCGGTAAACAATTGGAAGATTCGAGAACGTTGGCCGATTATAATTTACAAAAAGAAAGTACTATACATTTAGTGTTGAGATTGAGAGGTGGATAAGACTTGAAAAATTTCAGTCATAGAAATCATGTTAAAAAAAAAAAAAAAAAAAAAAAAAAAAAAAAAAAAAAAAAAAAAAATTTTTTTTTTTTAGGGTTGGAGATTTATATCTTTTAGACTTTTGAATCTTAGTTAAATTTATCGTAGCGTTCTGGACTTGTAAAATTTTCCACATTTAATCTCGCGTTCTGGACTTGTAAAATTTTTCACATTTAATCTCGCGTTCTGGACTTGTAAAATTTTTCACATTTAATCTCGCGTTCTGGACTTGTAAAATTTTTCACATTTAATCTCGCGTTCTGGACTTGTAAAATTTTTCACATTTAATCTCGCGTTCTGGACTTGTAAAATTTTTCACATTTAATCTCGCGTTCTGGACTTGTAAAATTTTCCACATTTAATCTCGCGTTCTGGACTTGTAAAATTTTCCAGATATTTATCCGAGAAAGTGTATAAAAGAAAGTGTATAAAATATCTCGATACTATAATGTAAAAAAAAAAAAAAAAAAAAAAAAAAAAAAAAAAAAAAAAAAATTTTTTTTTTTTTTTTTTTTTTTTTTTTCAAAGTGATAGAGTTTTATAAAGGCGAGACTCGAACGCGTCGACCACGTTATTTACCGAAATGGCCGACTCGGTAAAATTTCAATTCTCACTTCAAAGCGATCGTTTGCAAGTTCAGATCGCCGAACATTACTTTAGGCTTTTTCGTAGATACGACAAAATGGATCAAGTTCGATTTTTCATTCAGCGCTGGATAGACGTGGTTCAGACTTATTCGAAAATACCCCATTTCGTCGCGTTCGATCCGCCCGTTCCTGCTCTGAATCGTTTGGTTTCTAGGGCGAGAGGTGTCGTGCTGGCCCCTTTCAACAATTCGAAAGTTCGCAGGTTGCCTCGTTTCACGTCTGTTTTTCCATATTATCCGTTTCGAATCAAACTGGAACACACGGACGAGTGTTGTAAAATCGGCTTGGAATTTTTTCATCTGTATTTGGAATTGACGGATATCCGCTTCGTCTGCGTTTACAAAATGTGGTATCAACAAGATAAAATTATAAGAGAACTGCGAGAGAGACATCCGCACGTAAAAATTTACACCACGGCGTCCTACAAGAGTTTTTGCGCCGTCATGTCAAACTCTTTGACACGTGATTCAAAATCTCCACGTCGTCGGACAGATCCGGAGGATAAGCTTTCAAGACCGGCGGCTCCTTTATCCATTCCAACAGATACCGATAGTGTAAAATATCCCGTTCCACTTTCGCATTGATACAAACGGCCGGGATATACGTGTTTTTCGAAGAAGTCATCTCGTACCTGTAAATCAAATCCTTATCCACCAAAACGTACACGTCTTGCGGAAAGATTCGTATGAGTGTGAATTCGTTCCATTTCCATATCAAAACGTAATGCCCGTGCCAAGGTCGTCCCGGTACCAGTTCCAAATTAATAGCCAAGAGCATCAAGCAAAGAATGCCGAAGAATAAATACATTTCTTTGATTTTATTCGCGATATTTTTAGTCACGATGATCAATTTGTATTACAAACCCAATCTCACGGATAAACATCGGCTGATCCGTTGGTTCGAAAGAGTCGCCGACCCCATTTCCAAATCCATTTGCCCCCTGCGAGGTTTCAAGTGTCCTTCGGGCGAACCGTGCGACTGTAAAAAATTTTGCAGTAACGCGACTGAATTCGTCCCTTATCACATCGCGGATAACGACGAACGCGTGTACGTGATGAACAAAAAATTAACACCCGGCACGTATTGTTTACCCAAAGGGGTAGACAAATGTAATTTGAAAGCAAACTATCACGTGTTTTCCCTGGCAGGGTGGTCGTGTTTGCCCCTGAACCTAGTCGTGTTCAAAGGGGACAAGAAACGGGCCTGTAAAAACGACGAAGCCGAAAACGACGATCTGAACGTCTTGTGGGATTACGAGAAAAACGAAGAGGCCGGGGATAACATCGACGATTATTACGAACCTCTGGGGGAAAATCTCAGATATCGATGCAAATGCGGATCGCAGTCTTTAGACGGGACTCGGATGATTTCCGCTTTTCCGTTCGTGTGTCTGGCCGATTACTGTTTACGGGACGTTCCGAACCCCTTGGATTTCATGGGTTGGAACGGGCGAGAGTGCGTGTGCGGTCCGTATTTTCATCTGGATTCGAACGATAAAACTTCTCCGTGCAGACGAGAAAAATCGAGGGTAAAAGACGAAACTTTTACGGGAAGAGTGGATTGCATGACTGAAAATTCATTCGTGAAACAGACTTTACTGTGTCCGACGACCGACAGAAGATTGATTTTTAGAGAATGGATTCAGACGGATTCTTCAGATCCTGTAAATTTAGTGGACACGCTCGTAAATAAAAAATTAATATAAAATCGTATGTAGTAAAAAAAATGAAAATAATAATCGGGATGGCTACAAACGTCGAGAGTCGAATGCATCTATCGCGGGATATCTTTACTATTGATTTCCTGTTCATAGATATTATACCGAGTACCATGAAAACCTACTTTCTATGTTTAAAAAAGTACAAGAATCCAGCTCGGAAAGAAATATTTGCCCTTTCGAATGGAAAGAAAATATCCAAGAAAATCGGTTTCCAAGAATTTTATTGACTGTCGTGTGCAAAAACAACACGGTTTGTGAAAAAGCTGAAAAAATATAAACATTGAAGATTCAATTTAAAAAAATATTTTTAAATATTTTATCTTATAGTAAAAAAAAAAAAAAAAAAAAAAAAAAAAAAAAAAAAAAATTTTTTTTTTTTTTTTTTTTTTTTTTTTTTTTTTTTTTTTTTACTTGATGCATTTATTATATAAAAATATTTCCGATACATGCCATACAAGTTGTTTCTTTTTATACAAGTGTCGAATACAAGATTTAAAAATGTTGTTCTATGATGATTGTAAAAATTATACTTTAAAAAATGAAGGGGTTGAAGTTGTTGAAAATGTTTTAGATAATAATGAAATAATTAAACTCAGAGAAACGATGTGGAAATGGCTTCATCACAAAACCAAATATTTCAAAAAACCTGTAGAAAAAAATAAACCAGATACTTATGTTTCTCTATTTCAATTGATGCCTAAACACGGAATGTTATTTCAACATTGGGACTTTGGACATAATCCGTTATCATGGCATGTTAGACAAAACGCCAATGTAATTAAAAAATTTGCATCAATATGGAATACAAACGATTTATTGACAAGTTTCGATGGAATTAGCGTTTCTCTTCCATGTGAAATTACAAATCGAGGTTGGTATAAGGGTAAGGAGTGGTTTCATAGCGATCAATGTTTTAAACGAAATGATTTTGAATGTGTACAAAGTTTAGTCAATATTTATGATGTTTCTGAAGGAGATGCCACGCTGAGGGTCTTAAAAGGAAGTCATAAATTACATGGGAAATTTCAAGAAAAATTTCAAATAAAACAATCTAGCGATTGGCATAAGTTAACTCCAGAAGAAAAACATTTTTACATTCAGAACTTGGGATTCGACTCGGATATTTGTGTTAAAGCAAAAGCTGGTTCACTAGTGTTATGGGATAGTCGAACTATTCATCAAGGCGTTGAACCTCAGAAAGGTAGATCCAAAATGAATATAAGGTGTACACCTTATATTTGTATGACTCCAGCTACTCTAGCAAATAAATCTCAAATTCAAAAAAGAATCTATTACTTCGAACAAAGAAGAACTTGTAATCACTGGCCTCATAAAGTTAAAGTTTTTCCAACAGTACCTCAAATGTATGGTCAACCTGTTCCTCAAGTAAATAAAGATGTTTTATTTGTTACAGATTTGATGAAACAATTAGTCGGTTACAATCACTTGATTTAAATTTGAAAAAAAAAAAAAAAAAAAAAAAAAAAAAAAAAAAAAAAAAAAAAAAAATTTTTTTTTTTTTTTTTTTTTTTTTTTTTTTTTTTCACTTAATGCCAGATACTGAATAAATACGAAGAGTAATTTTTTTCTGTTTAGTAAACCATGTCGTACATTTATATTCCTTACCAGACTGTCAAAGAATTAATCGATCGTTTTCAAAGTTCGAACGCGACCAGTTTCGCCATCAACCCCATGCAGCAAAATCCGGCTCCTAATTTCGTTTTGGTAAACCCGGAACTTTATCACGGATCGTACGGAGGAATTTTGTACGATGCCGTCGTTCGCGGATACGAGAAAGATTGCATCTCTGACTGCTTGGGAAAAGATTCGTCTTTGGTTTGGTGGAATTCGTGCCCCGTGTTCGTCGGAGACGATGCGCCTTGGCGTTCGAGGATCGCGTGGCCGTGACCCCGTCCATGTTTTCCAAAATGCGAGTCAACGCGATTCGAAAACAGAAAACTAGAAAATCTTCTTATTACGTCGACAGAGCTTGGCGCATGAATTCGGAATCCGATTTGTATTGATCTTCCGTGTAATCGGGTTCCTGTAAGAACCTGTTCGTTTCTCGCCTCATGGCGTGGGTTCGATTGTGTAACGTGAAAAACAATCGGGACAAGTCACCGTTCGGATCCATCAGTTGCGTTTCGAATTCTTTCAAAGCGGTCGAAAAATGAACCATGCAGATTTGACACCTGATCGTTCGATAAAGCGGTCCCTTTAATAATTCTCTCCATTGTTTTTTATACGGAGCCATGTTTTCGCCCCTCGAGTCGACGGCTTCGGCCATCCAGTGTAAAAAGCGCCAGTAAAAGGAACCGAACTGTAAGACTTGTAAAAAATTTAATTTTTCGAACGAGCGTTCCGCGGGATAGAGTTCTTTTCGGGCCGGGGTTATTCCCAAATCGATCAAGAGACTACGAAGAGCCGAACCGTCGCCGTTGCCGATCATTTTCGTGATCGTCGGTTCGAGAAGCGTGAAAATCGTCTCGGGAGTCCACTCGACGTTGTAGAGCAAAGCCAGACTCGAGCACAGGACGCCGCGCAGAATCGAAATCCAAGCCATCACTGCGTTATGCGATTCGGGTTTTTGATACGTGCGAACGTAACTCTCTTCTTTGATGATGGCCGCCACTCGCAGAACGAAAGCGAAAAAAGTTTCGTCTAACCTTTCGCGCGGAGATCCCGAAAGAAATTCCGAAGTGAACGGTTTGACGTCCCATTGGACCACGGGGGCATCGTTCGAGACGATGAGATCGATGAGATTTCGATAAAACGGATCCGACTCTTGTTTTCGGGATTCCAATAAACCCTTTTCGTCTACGACCCCCAAATGAGCTTGATACAGTTTTTTATAAGTAGAATGTTTCATCTCCTTGAATTTACGTGAAAGCGGAAAATTAAATTTTCGTTCGAGAGAGAAATTAAAACTTGTGAGTAAAAATATTTGTTAAGTTCAAAAAAAAAAAAAAAAAAAAAAAAAAAAAAAAAAAAAAAAAAAATTTTTTTTTTTTTTTTTTTTTTTTTTTTTTTTTTTTTTTTTTTTTTTTTTTTTTTTTTGGCTCAACAAGTTTACTATATAAGTTGCACTACTTGGACATTTTACAGTATTTCATTTTTCTTTATCTGAATTTAGCATAGCACACAGCAAGTTGAAGGAGGAGGTTTCTTACTTTCGGAATCTTGTAAAAATCATACTGGTTCTTTTAACACAAGTAAAAAAATGGAGTACTTTAAAAAACGAAACCCACAAAGCGCTGGAGAACAGGATTTACAAAATCCTTTTAGTATTGGAGAACAGGATTTACATCCTAACATTACAAATCAAAGAAAACCTAATGGTGGAATGTTGTTAAATCCATTTACTGCAAGGAAGCCAATGGTGAACTTTAATCCTATATTTCCCAAATTCGATAATGATGAATTACTACCTCCACAATGGGAAAATCCTGCGCCGTGGAAAGATCCGTTGTAAATCATTACTCCAAAATCTCCTACTAAAAAAAAAAAAAAAAAAAAAAAAAAAAAAAAAAAAAAAAAAAAAAAATAATTTTTTTTTTTTTTTTTTTTTTTTTTTTTTTTTTACGTTGGATGTTATTGAATAAATACGATGAGTAATTTTTTCCCAGTTAGTAAACGTAATGTTTTTTCATTTTCAAATTCAAGTCCGAAATGCCGCTTTGGCTTTCGATTCGCGAATGTTGGCGTTTTATATCGTTTCCTATTTTCGGTTGTATCATCGAGATCGCATCGCCGTCAAAGTTTTCATAGATTCTTGGAATTATCAAGGAACGTTCATAACTATACGCTGCAAGCTTTACAACTTCGATCACGGTTCGCGCCTCGCTCGTCGTGCCCGAGAACGTACAAAGAGACTTTTCAAACCCCGTTTTCGAAGAAGGACTCGAGACGAAGCGACCGCTCGAAGACGAAATATTTTCGCGTGAAAAATCATCTCGGCCTTTTCCGAAAGGCCGCGTTTCGGAGCGTCGTCTCGCAAAACCAAGTTCATGGATAATCCGGTACACGCACACGCCCTTCGATACGCCACCGAAGCCACCAAATGTTACTTGATGGAGGAATACAAAAGAAAATTTCCCCAATATTTCGAAAACGCCGTGTTGGAGACTCGACCGGCCACCGACGAAGATTATTTCGTTCCCCCGTCCATCTCGGACAAATGCATCGTGGTGGTGAAAACCGCGTTCGACGAAATCGGATGCAAGAGATTCGGTTGTTTTCCGTTCAAGAAAAACTGGGAAGCTTGCGAGGAAAACGATCCCTTGCAGTGGGTCAGAATAGGCGACGAATACGAGATGGCGTGTCAGAAATCTTGCGAGAAACATTCGATCAACGCGGAATGGTCGACCGACGGTCGTTGCTTGATCGCGAACCCTCTCAAAAAAGTATTGGCTTCCATGCCCGAAAAGCTTTTTCAGAGAGCTTCGAGACACGTTTTTCACGGCGGGTTGGACGTGGTCGACGGCGAGTTGAAACTCAACCAGAGATACTGCGAAGCGTACGGTTTGGATTTCGTGGACGGTGACTGCGTGGCTTCGGACGGACAAAAATTCGGCGAATTCCTGTTCGGAAAAACGCCCATCCGAGCCGCCAAAGTGGGTAACATGCAACCCCTGGAAGATCGACCGCCTCCCGTTCCAGACTACATGAATTACGCCACCCGAAAACGAAAGAGAATCAAGCGTTCCCTTTCGATTCCGGATTCGTCTGTCGAAAATTTCGGTAATTTCGCCGCGGAGTTGGCCAAAGACTTGGGAACCGACGTTTCGGAGTACGCCGTCCAAAATTTCTTGAAACGGAAAGCGCCGAAACTTTTGGCCAGGAACATCGACAGGATAGCCACGAAACTCGTTCTTAAACATTCGATCGTGGCGAGCATGAAACGAGTCGGGACGATGTCGTTGAAAGTTTTGGGCTCGGCTGCGGGAATCGTCACGGCCGTGTACGCGGTGTACGATCTGGTCGTTGGAATCTTGGACACCGTAGATCCGTTCGATTATTTAAAAGTCATCGACAAAGAGAAATTGGAGAGAATAGACGACGAATTGGATTACACCTATTTTCAGGACGGACCCGTTCGCAGCGAATTGACACCCGTGTACGTTTGGGAAAACGAAATATTGGCGGACGAGGAAGACATCGAAAACCAGTTGGTTTTCATGACGTTCAAAGTAGAAGAGTATTTAACGGCGCTGGAAACCATACCGGAAAACGAATATCAAAAAGAAAGGACGACGAAACGAAACCCGTTGATCCAGTTTGTTTGGGACGAAAAGGAAGACTGGAGCAAAACGCTGTTCAAATGTATGATTTTCGTACTGATCTGTTGCACGTTATTGTTTTTGGAATGGATTCACATATGGACTTGCGGTTTATTTTTCACGATGCTGTTTTACAAGGCGTATTGATCTATTTTTAGAAACATGACGTAATCTCATATTCATAAGTCGAAACTTGAGATCTGAGCTTGTAAAATTTTTCGAAACAAATTCCAACTAAAAAAAAAAAAAAAAAAAAAAAAAAAAAAAAAAAATTTTTTTTTTTTTTTTTTTTTTTTTTTTTTTTTTTTTTTACTAGAGGGTAATGATGAAATTTTTTTCGAAAAGATTTCTTTGAAAATTTTTACAAGTCCAGACTGCGAGATCAAAACTGAAAATTTTTACAAGTCCAGACTGCGAGATCAAAACTGAAAATTTTTACAAGTCCAGACTGCGAGATCAAAACTGAAAATTTTTACAAGTCCAGACTGCGAGATCAAAACTGAAAATTTTTACAAGTCCAGACTGCGAGATCAAAACTGAAAATTTTTACAAGTCCAGACTGCGAGATCAAAACTGAAAATTTTTACAAGTCCAGACTGCGAGGCAAAACTGAAAATTTTTACAAGTCCAGACTGCGAGATCAAAACTGAAAATTTTTACAAGTCCAGACTGCGAGGCAAAACTGAAAAAAATTACAAGGCAATTAAGTTTTCAGAAAGTTATATTTCTCAAAAAAAAAAAAAAAAAAAAAAAAAAAAAAAAAAATTTTTTTTTTTTTTTTTTTTTTTTTTTTTTGGGAGTTTGTATTTGCGTGCATAAAAGGATTCCGTTTCAAACTCGAAATAAACAAACTGGAAACTACTCGGACTCGATTCGTCATGAAAAACCTTCGACTTTTCAACGCTCTCACTGGACGTCTGGAAGATTTCGTGCCCGACGATCCTCGCGACGTTAAAATTTATTGTTGCGGGCCTACGGTCCACGACGTGCCCCATCTCGGACACGCGAGAACGTACGTGTTTCTGGACGTGCTCCGGAGGATTCTTCGCGACTATTTGGGTTTTGGCATACGGTCCGTGATGAACGTCACGGACTTGAACGATAAAATCATCGAGAACGGCGGCCCCCGATCCGCTCGAAAGTACGAGAGCGAATTTTTCAAAGCCATGGACCTGCTGAACGTGGAAAGGCCCGATTTCTCGCCGCGCGTCACGGATTTCATGCATTTCGCGGATCACGTCTCCAAGAGACGTTTGGTCGAAGGGTTCGCCTATTATTCGCACGAAACTATATATTTCAGTACGGAAGCCTATTTGAAAGAATACGATCGGGTGTTTCCTCAAACGGAGAAACGAGACGAATCCTTTCGACAGAGTGCGCCGGAAGAAAACGAAGGAAAACGGGATCCCAGAGATTTCGCGCTCTGGAAATGCTCCAAAAAATGGGTCGACGTCGAAGGAAAGAAACAGAAAGGAATGCCCGGATGGCACACGCAATGCGCGGCGATAGCGAGTTTTTTCTTCCGCGATTCCTTGGACATTCATCTGGGAGGAATCGATTTGCAGTTTCCGCATCACGAAAACGAAATCGCCTTGTGCCGCGTCCATCGTCGAGAAAAAGATTGGGTTCGCTTTTGTCTGTACGCGGGCCATCTTCAGACCGAAGGCCGAAAGATGTCGAAGAGTTTAAAAAATTTCACGACGATCGACCAGGTTTTGGAGGACGGACACTCCGCGTCGGCCATCCGGTACATGTTCATGAAGTTCCCGCACGACAAACCGATGTCTTTTCACAAAGACGAAATGAAAAAAGCTCAAAAATCATACGATAATTTCATGCATCACATTCAGAAAATGAAACTCCGTCTGCTCGAATTGAAACCGAAAGCGATCGAAAGAGATTTCGATCCCGTATGGTACGACGACTACGGTACGATGATGGAATTGGGCGAATTGAATTACACGAAGGAAGAAATCGACGCCTGTTTGAAAGACAACTTGAACGTGGGAAAAGCGCTGGAAACACTCGAAAATTACGTGCGAGGTTTTTCGGACGAGCTGAAGCAAGACCTGTCTTACGAGTTACTCCTTTACTGTTTCAATTACGTCTCGTGGATGACAGACGCGTGTTTCGGATTGATGGAAAAACCGTCGGAAAAAAATAAGCCGTCCGATGCCTTGTATCCCGTTCTCAAAAATTTCAGAGCCAGAGTTCGGAGAGTGGCTCTGACGGAAAACGAAACGCAACGGGAATCTTTGCTGGAATTGTGCGACGCGGTAAGAGAAGAGATGAAAGAAACGGGTTACGTTATCGAAGACGGAGAAAACAGTTTGTCTCCGGGCGAATTACCGACCCCACGATCGGAAGAATCCGCACGCGCTACCGACTACGAGGATAAGGGCGATTCGACGGATTCGGAAAGTTTACCCGATGTGCCCGAATCGTGCCCGTTGTGCTCGCAAAAATTTCCCGAGTAATAAAAATCATATGATGTAAAAAAAAAAAAAAAAAAAAAAAAAAAAAAAAAAAAAAAAAAAATTTTTTTTTTTTTTTTTTTTTTTTTTTTTTTTTTACTTAATGCTACATACTGAATAAATACGAAGAGTAATTCTTTTATTATTATAAAAATAATCTCTAGTCTATGTTGTAAAAAAAAAAAAAAAAAAAAAAAAAAAAAAAAAAAAAATTTTTTTTTTTTTTTTTTTTTTTTTTTTTTTTTTTTTTTTTTTTACGACTCTGAAAATTTTACGACTCTGGAAATTTTTACAAACAAGGACAAGATTATGAATGTCAACACTTACGGATCGCTTTACGGTAAATTTCATCAGTGTCCCGTTTCGCTAGTTCGAAACGACATCATCGTGTTCGATTTGGGAAATTCCCCTTACGAAACTTGGACGATATCCCGAATGTATCCTTCGGAAAAAATAACCGTAGATTCGGACAAGCCTTTTTTATCGGCTCTGAAATCCTTTTTCAAGTCCGACGTTCCCGCATCCGTCGTTTCCAGCAGCCTGTACTTGTGGACGATCAGCCTCGGAAAGGAACGCGTGATTTATCCCTTGGGCGCCGACGTGAAATCCGATAACACGCTCCGTCTGTACGCGACTCCGTATTTCGTGCAAAATCCCGATATCGTGAGCAAACACTTGCAGGGTATTCGACCAGCATTCGAAAACGTTTATTTTTATAAGAACACCATCATGTATCTGGACAATCAGGATTTGCCTTATCCGGGAGGTTATTATTTCGACCCGTGCGCGCCGACGCCTTTTTACCGAATCTGTTTCCTGACAGACGAGTCGATCGATTACGTGGCGAATCTGGCTTCGGAATGGCAAACCCGCCGCGACGTCTCGACCGTACCTTTCATGACGAGAGACACGAAAGTTCTTCCGAAATTCATCGATTTCGATCCCGTTCCCGAATTGAATTTTTCGGATTCGACCGTCGTGTCCACGGGGTTGATTCTACGCGACCTGAGTTTGAGAAAACCGGAACTGATCGTCCAAGACCTGTTGATTTCCTATTATAAAAACATTTCGCGACACGTCAACGACTCGAGCCATTTAGATTTCTCGTTTCTGGGTTTAGTCGTCGAATGGCCTTTGCAACTGACTTTCGAAGGTTCCAGACATTCCCACACTAGAAACGAGGACAGGAGATTCGTCGCGTTGAGCGTGAACGGAAACTATCCCAACCGCGTGGTTTGCGTTTCGAGTCCGTACGATCGATACGTGGAATACGACGACGTTCCGGTGACCGTCTGGACACCCATCTCGTTCGTTTTTTACACGTTGCTGACAGAGATCGACGTGAAAAAAGTGATCGTGGACTCGGTCGTGATAGGACTGGTGTACAGAGAAACGTTCTTTTGTTTGAGCCAACCGTTACTGGAAGGCCGACCGACGAAAAGTTTCGCGCTCAACACCGAATATCTTTTGTCGGTGGCATCGACCTCAGACATCGAAGCGGATCCGAAGATTCGAATCGTCGAGAGTTTCAAGTACGACGAAGATTTTTCGTTGCGACGAGTTTATCTGAAAGACATCCAGTTGGAAACTTGGTGCCTGACGAGTGCCGAAGACACGCATCCGTATCCGAAAACGATTCGATTACCCTATCTCGTCAAAGAATGGTTAAAGTTGTTTAAGGACGCGGGACCGAACCCGTTCGACGTGGACGTGAGCACGGTACGGTTGGCGCTGACGTTGTCCAAACACGAAATTTGTTACAATTTAATCGCGTCCGAAGATTCCAAAGAGCCCGTGAACGTAACGGACAGCCAAACGAAATTTTACATGCACGAAAAGGTCGTCGAGTTTGTGAACGAGGCTCGCATCGCAAAGTCCGAATTGGAAACCGAGGGAAATTCTTGCGTTATATCTTGAGCATTCGCGATTCGTTTTTTACAGAGTCGGAGGGTCAAATTCTTTACAGAATCTATTTTTAGAAACAATGACGTCATCTCAATCACATAGTAAGTCGAATTTCTAAGACGTAAACAGATTCAAATTAACTTCCGTTTCAAGCACACTAAAAAAAAAAAAAAAAAAAAAAAAAAAAAAAAAAAAATTTTTTTTTTTTTTTTTTTTTTTTTTTTTTTTTTTTTACTTTACCCTTCGTTTTTTGTACGCCTGCATTTCCCCTACATTCATCAATGTTTTTAAACGTTCGTTTTGTTCTTTAGATACTTCACGTTTTGCAGAATAAATATGATTTAATTCAGCGTCACCATCTTTTGTTATCCTTACGAAGGTGTGTTCTTTTTCCGTCCCGTGATAAAATCTTACGTAACCCACGAATCGTCTCATGGTACGCAAGTAATCTCTCATTTTCAAATAATAATAGGCTAAAAGCGTGTTGGGATTCGTGGCATCACCCGCGTTTAGAGAAAGGGGTGTGCCGGGAACGAACGCAAGTCCATTACCAATCACGGGATTTTCCGGAAACAAGCTTTGATTCCCAGTTTTTACTGCATCTGACTCGTTATTCTCTGTTGACAGACCCTGTTGCGAAGAACCCGGAGGTACGTTTACTGATCCGCTAATGGCTAAATTCGAGGGATATTCGACTGGCGTAGTATCGTCTTCTATACCCTCTGAACTTAATGCATCTGTTATCATTTGTGTGATCATGTCAGGAATTTGTCCTTCGTCCTCATATTTTACGGTTTTCGCAAAATTAAAAGGGTTATTGAACTCCTTTTTCTCTCTATTTATGGTTTGAGTCACGTGTGCCATGCTGAGTTGATACATTTCGTTTTTTAGTGTTTGAAATGGAGGTAGTTTTGGTAAACTCCCGGTCGCAGCGACAAATCCGTTAATGAAATTTACGTACTGGTTTTTAAGTTCATCTCTTGTTTGACCGAGAATTGACTGGTTTGGGTCGAAAACGTTTTTGTATCGTCCTTCAGCTGTTTTTAATAATGCTACCGTCCACTTGATCGCTTTCTCGGCCAAATTCGATGCCACTTGATCGCTCGACGAGTCTGCTATTGCCTGTGCCATTTCCTTTGTTTCAATCAAGTCCGAATGTCTCTCCGAGAAATTTTATTTCGGTCGCCCTGGATACCCTACAACGACAAATTTCTCCGATCCCGAATAACCCTGACGTATCCGGAAAACGTAGTTTTCACCGCCCAGCTTTTAAAGCACGTGATGGAATCGGAAGTTTATAAAAACCACCCCCGAGCGGAAACGATGGATTGTTCGGAATTTCAGCGAATCGACTGGAACGACGCCATCATCGTCTTCGACAACGAATTGCATCTGATTTTGGCACCCGACCCCGTCCACCGACTCGTTCGCTTGGATCGTAGATTGAATTACGAGCTCGCCGCCGACGCCATTTTCGGCCCTTTTCGGTTTTTTCCGTTCCTCGAGTCTTTTCGCTATCTCGAATTGGGAATCGTCGCGATTCTGTTGTTTCACGTGTTGAACCGCGTATACGCATCACGGTACAATGTTCGCTTTTTGACTCTATCCAATACGACTTCAAACGGTTCACGAGATCCTCCGAATCGACGAAAACGTGTCGCGCCGCATCGGGAACGGGCTGAGTGATCGAGTCTCTGTAATTCGCCTTGGCCTTTCGAAACGTTTCTTTGGAAAATTTTTTGTCCGTCAACCCGGTCAGTAACTGGTTCCTGTCGAACGCGTCGTACACTCGGTTCTCTAAAAACTGTTGGGGAAACGTGCGCACGGTGTAATAGTCTAAAATCCAAAAATAAGTAGTCCAGAAACAAACCATCAGTTTGGCGTCCACGAATTCCACGAGGGAGAAACGAATGTGGTTTTCCATGTTTTCGATAAACTGCGAAATGATGGTCGGGGGATCGTCGTCCTCGTCGATCGAGGCCAAACACTCGTGAATTTTCGTCGGATTCGAGTCCGTGATGGCCGTCAGGCTGGGGATGAAATCGTTTCCGAACAAAAACGAAACTACGATCAACCGCGAGAGCGGATACGGTAACTGGTTCGAAACGAAGCGAGTGACGTTATAAAATTGATTGTAGCGATAAATTTGTATCGATTGGTACCTGTCTAAGCGCAAAAATGACAACACGAACACGTCCTGGTCCACGCTGACCACGATCGGATTTCTGTATTCTTCCAGAGCTTCGGCCAATTGAAAAATTTTATGCTCGCCTTCGCCCGGAACGTTGCATCCGCACAAAACGATCTTCGTCGGACGGTGGAATGTTTTCAGTCTGTCGATTATATACGTTTCTACGCGATTCGTCAGTTTGTTCTCGCCGAATAAAATGTATCGAAAAAAAGCTTTTTTGGAAACGGATTTTTTGGATCGACGACGTTCCCTCTGCGTGGACCATTTCATAGGGACCCCTTCGCCGTCGAACGACAAGATGAACGTGAGGGGATCGACAGTGTAAGACAGAAATTTTTTCAACAACTCTTCCAGTTGACCCCACACGGAGTCGCAAATCTCTTCGAAGATTTTTTCTTCCTCGGTCTGCAAGCAATGTTCGATGGCCACGTACAGAAAACTCTGACAGTCGACGAGCACGGAGTCGAAACTGGCCGGATAAAAGGAAGGTTGCGCGATCGATCGAATCAGTTTACAGAAATTGTCGATACCCATATCGGAAGATCCTTTATAATAATTTAAAAAAAAAAAAAAAAAAAAAAAAAAAAAAAAAAAAAAATTTTTTTTTTTTTTTTTTTTTTTTTTTTTTTTTTTTTTGTAGTATGGGTTGTCTAATTATATTTTTCACGATTCGAAATCGGCTCGAGTTTTTTTTTATTATAAGAAAGTACTTATTAAGAGATGACCAATGAAATTGAGATTACTTTAAAGAACCGAAAGAACCGCGACCGATTTAGGGAAGTAATTTTAGGAAATCGATATGCTTGTAAAGGCGGATCGTGTTACTATCCGAGGGACGAATTTGGAAACGAATACAGAGTTGTCGGGTTGAGTTTGATCAAGAAAAACGGAAGCTACGATTATCCACACACTGTAAATGGCAAACCTCGGTATTCCGTGGTGAATGGATCGCAAGTTTACGACTCTGTCGACGGTAAACAAATAATCGGAACTGGACTCGACGGTAAACAATATTATGCCGTAGACAAACATGGCGATGAATATTATCCGAACAACAATGCCCCGGCCTTACTGGCAGACGGTACTCCATATTACGCTTCCGCAAACGACGGAAAACATATTTTTCCCAACGACATGTTCGGAAACGAGTACTATTTGACTTTTGTAGATTTAAACAAACCGCAAACGATTCCAAACCGATATGCTGTATCGATCGAAAACGACGAAATTTACCCCTTACGGTTAACAAACGACGATAACGAAGAACAATACCTCATCGAAAATGAATACGCGGTCGACAAAGATCAAAAACCTTTTTATCCGAAAGACGGTTACAAAAACGAGTATTATCGGAAATTTAATTCGGTTGACCTTAACGAACTCATTCGCATAGGAACGATGAGCAGAGTTTTATTGGAAAAATATGCCGTAACGTACGACGGCAAACTTATTCTACCGACTCTAAATAATGTTTATTATATAAATCCAAATATGGAACCATCAATCGAAGCAGGAAACGTAATCGGAAGGCTAATTCGAGAAGATTATGAAATTTCAGATTATCTCACAAATGTTTCAGATCCAACGTTTGATTCGACTACTTTAATGTACGTTAAACCTTATAAATATCGAACGTTAATTTCAAATGAATTGACAGTAGTTATCCCGAAACCTCCGCCAACAACTGTCGGTATCGTTGGAATTATAAAAACGGCGCTACCATTTTATCGCAGATGGTGTTTTTGGGTCTTGGTCATCATCATCCTAATTGTAAAAAGCTATGTTGTCTGGTGGTTTTATCTTAAAAACAAATTACCGAGAGGCTTTACGATAACATAAAGATTTTTAATACTACAAAAAAAAAAAAAAAAAAAAAAAAAAAAAAAAAAAAATTTTTTTTTTTTTTTTTTTTTTTTTTTTTTTTTTTTTAAAATATGTAAGAGTGATCAATACCACCGAATGCTTTTTTAGAGTAAACATATTTACTGTTTACTTTAATATCCTTTTCAAAATAATCCGTTTTTATTAAACAGGGAGGATGATGGTATTCATTGTAATCTTCAAATACATCATATGTATACAAGTGATTAAACAGTTCATAAGCTAATGTTTGAAAAAGAGGAACTTGTTTACATGCATGGCACCAATTCTGAGGGTCCCTGAGAAACTCGTCATATACATATTTTAATACCCAGTATTTTCTCTGGTAATAACCATCTTTGCTTTCAAATTTCATACATTTTAAACACATTTTAACGCTATTGTTATCAGTAGTTTTAAAATCATAATACACGATAAAAAGTCCTGAAAAATTATAATAAAGTTTGAAATTGCTATTAAACAGTAAATTACCTAGAATTTTTTTGTTGAAGACAGTATGTGGTTGGTTAAAAGATTCAATGATTGGGTTGATTTTTGTACGGCTTACGTTGTCGGGTTCTGGTATAAAAACACAAGATTTACTTTGTTGGAAAATATCTCTTAAGAGTTTTTTCGGAAGCTTTAACTTTTCCATGTTGTGTAAATAATCTAATTTTTTTAAAATTGATTTTATACACATATTTTTTAGTGATGAAATATTAAATGTAACATCGCAAAAAAATTCCGTTCTCCAGGTGCTTTTATAAAAATGATCGTAAATATAATTATATCTTCCTAGATCTTCAATTCGTTCAGATCGGATTTTCGCACTATTTTTTATCGGTTCTCTCGAATGAACGATCAAATGTACATGATCATTACTGCATATTTGGGAAATTGCAATAAAAACATTCGTATCGAATGTTTCTAACGCCGATGTCTGAATTACGACATGGTATATATCTAACAATTTCAGCACTCCATCGTCATTATATAAAAATTCCCAGGTTGTGACAACACATTTTTCAAGTATACGATTAATAACCTCATAGATATCCATTCTAATAATAATTTTTACAAAAGTATTCGAGATGTGTAAAATTTCTTTCACTTCTTACATAAAGCGCGTTCAAGTCTCGCCTTTATAAAACTGCTTTAAAAAAAAAAAAAAAAAAAAAAAAAAAAAAAAAAAAATTTTTTTTTTTTTTTTTTTTTTTTTTTTTTTTTTTTTTTTTAAATGAAACGATTCGAGCTGGATGAAAAATTTTCAATCAAGATGTCGACGGTATACATTTTGTTATTTTTCGTCATGTACCTTTGCCATTGTTACATGGCACGCAATCTGTTATCGTATTACATGGCCAAACCCTACCGATTTCATCTAAACCTGTTTCGCTGGAACAAAGATGTCGAACTCGCGTTTACTTGAATGGTTCGACGGACTGTTATTCGGCAGTTCCAGCCCTCGTTCGCCTCCGTCCGAGCTCAGAAGATTAATATTGCGCATGGAAGTCGAAAAAATTCCTTGGTCCCATCTGATTCGTAACGGCGGTCTCACCGCGTTTCCGTATCAAATACACGGAGATTTGAATTCCATGACCGATTATCTGGAAAAACAATGGGTCGAGAAACAACCCTATTTCGATCCCCCGGCCTTTAAAACTCGGGCCGCGTCGAAATTCTGGGACGAGTTACAAATTTTGTTGGTCAGACGATTCGAAACCGAAGAGCCTTTGCCCGTTCCGTCTAAACGAGACGACGAGATTTTGAAGGAAATTTTAGAACCGACGAAACAGACTCGGAGCGTTCGATTCGAATACGATTCGGCCGAGTTTTGGGGAAACGTGGCTCGCAGATTCATCAATCTCGACAGGCCCGCAGAAGCTTCGGCTTTACCCGACGTTTCTCCCGACGCGTCGAAACGACTCGTGCAATTATACGACGCGACGTGCAAGGCCCGCGGCCAATATTTCGATCCTTTCAACATGTATCTGGTGCATCAGTCCGAGTACTTGAACGCGGTTCACTGGCAAACCGGTTCGAATCTGGAAGCGTTCTTGCACGATCGACCCGCGCATCCGTTGTCGGTTTCGGTCAAAGCCCTTTTGAAAAAGAGTCTGAACAACCTGCTTCGCGGCGAAAAACCTTCGGTCGATTCTTGCCCGCAAATCGACGCTCTCTTGCACAACATCGGCGCCGTACACGCCGCGATTCCTCAAATTCCGCACGGAGACGCCCCGCCGAAACTGATCGACGTGTTTCAGAGGCTTTTGGCTCTCTGTCGGCAAGACGGGTTGTGGGAAAAAGAAGTGCCGAATATCGAATCCGAGCCCGTTTCTCCGAGCCTTTTACGTCTCACGGAACGAGTGCGAATGCTGGAACGGGAAAAGAGAATTTTGTGGAAACATTCTAACTGAAATGGCTCGCGATTTGATTCAGAGCCACCAGAGCGCACTTGTTCGGATTACCTTTGTGTAAAGAACAAACGGATTCGACCGCCACGTTCCGTTGCAGCGGTGGCACGCCGAAATTTTCCACGTTCACGATGTCGGGTATGCCCGCGTCGACCAAAATTTTCGGTTGGTAATTTTCGCCTTTGTAGCCGAAGACTATCGGCACTCCGGGATATAACGTTTGTAAAAAATCGTATCG
>OZ010794.1:209150174-209177674 GCA_963932465.1 Maratus speciosus | reverse complement strand
AGCTTTCGAAGCCATTCCGATGTTAAAAGTCATCGTCGTCACACGAAACCAAGACTTGCATTCGACGGACAATCGAATTCGCGTGGTGCGATCGGCAGATCTCTTGGAAAAATGCGATTTGCTAGTCTATTTGGAACCCGCGTCCATGCAAACGATCGAAAAACATCCACTCGCGCTCCGCGTCGCCGTGTTCGCTTCGCATTACACGTTCAAAACTAATCGCAAAGATCGGTGGTCCGACGTTTGTTTTTTCCTCAAGGTCGACTCGGAAGGGACGCGACGGCTGCTGGAAAAGCAAGATTTTTCTATCCAGACTCGAAACATCGGACTGGTGCAAGTCGATCACGCCAACGTTTTAACGATTTCGGGAAAAGATTCGACTTCTCCGAACGATCGAGACACGTACGTCATCGTCGACCTGACGAAATTCAACAAGGACACGTTGAGCCTGTATCTGGCGTTTTGGGACGCGTTCGATTTCATGTTGGAAAACAAACATTCTATCGACAGATGGGTCGTGTGTTTTCCCGAAAACGGACGACAGCCCTTTACGCGATTCACGCAAAAAGTCTTAGATTCCCTTTTGTGCAAAAAATTCGAACACGGTAACGTGAAAGACATCCAGACCCTCGCGACTCTGCTTCCGTTTTATAAATCCGGCACCGTCGACAGAAAGTTCGACGTGAAATTATCGTCTTTCGGCGGAATTAAATTCGCGGCCCCCAAAACGATCGAAGACGCGTGCAAAGTCGCCGCGATGTACGACGTTCATCCCTTGGTGAAAAACATACTCCTGATTCGGGAATAACGGAACGGAGGAAGAAATAAGACGATGGCGACGTTTACCAATCTAGATACGTTAGTTGCGTCCTTGTCACCGACTGGTTCCAAGTCGCGCGGTCGACCGCCGAAATCACCCCATTTTTCGAACGATAGCAGTACTTGTAGCACGTGTTCGACTGGAACTCATCGCAGTCGAAGCAAAACTAGGAAATCGAACCCCAGTCGATTTTACGTAGGTACTTCCGTTCGAAGTAATAATCCAAATCTCGTAGGAAATCAAACTCCGCGTCCCGGCGGAAGCCCGACCCCCAGTCTCAGTCCTAGTTCTGAGAGAAGCCGAAGCCCGATTCCTAAAGCGCGCGGAAGCAAAAGTCCGAGCCCCGGTCCTACTAGAAGCCGAAGTCCGAGCCCCGGTTCTAGCGGAAGCCGAAGTCGAAGTGGAAGTAGCAGTAAAAGCCGAAGTCCGAGCCCTGGTTCTAGTAGAAGTCAAAGTACGAATAGCAGTGGAAAGCGGAAACGCGGCATAAAAAATCCGTATTTGAAGAGAATTTCCGATAACGAGTTACGTTACGATTACCCTCCGCACAGTCTTTCCTTCAAGTTACAAAACGGGAAATTTAAAGGTACTCGTGTTCCGAATAAAGTCTGTAGGATTTTAACGAGCCATTGCACTAAACGGCACCCGCTGCTGCGAGATCAAAAACCACGCCACACGAAAATACAACTTCGACAATTGTAAAAAAAAAAAAAAAAAAAAAAAAAAAAAAAAATTTTTTTTTTTTTTTTTTTTTTTTTTTTTTTTTTCAAAATATGTATGGGTGATTGGTTCCGCCGAATGACGATCGAGCATAAACATAGTTATTTTTAACTTTAATACCTTTTTCAAAGTATTCCATTTTTATTATTTTAGATTTACCATACGTATAATAATCGGATAAAACACATGGATACAAGTATTCAAATTCTGAAAAAGTCAATAATTGAAAAAGAGGAATTTGTTGACACGCACGACACCAGTTTATAGGATCTTGCATAAACACGGAACAACGGTAAGTGACATATACGAATTTTAACTTATATCTTCTCCGATAATAACCATTTTCGCTTTCAAAATTCATACATTTTAAACACATTTTAACGATATTGTCATCCGCAGTTATAAAATCAATAACCACGAAAATTAAATGTGAAAAATTATGTTTCTCGTAAGTTTTTAAACAGTCCGCGAAATAGAGGTCGTTTTGAAACCAAACTACCAATTTTTTATACCAGATGATATCTTGTTCTGTAAAAAGTTGAAAGATTTCGTCGTAGGTTATCGCGACGCTCTGTTCGTTAAATTCCGGTAGATGATAACGAGATTTACTTTGATTGAAAATATCTCTCAACACATATTTAGGGAGTTTTACCATCTCCGACGTTTCCATCGAAAGAGGTTTGGGAACTTTTACCGTTTCTATGTCGTGTAAATAATCCAAGTTTCTTAAAATTGATTTTATGCACATATATTTCAGCGGTAGAGTATCAAATGTAACGTCACAAAAAAAATCGTGTTTTTCCGAGCATTTTGTAAAATAATGCTCGCTAATATGAATTAGTTTTTTTGAATGTTTGAGTTGTTCTGAGCGAATTTTCGGAATGTTTTTGAACGGTTCGCGTGTCTCTAAACGGGTCGCGACTAAATGTACATGTTCGTCTCTAAACAAATCGGAAACTTGTATGACGTACGGACTCGACAGACTCGACACCATACGCTGATCAAACACTGATTTATGAATTACGAAATGATTATAAGTCATCTTTTCCAGAAAATTTTCATTAAAAGATATAACAATCTAATTTAACAAAAATCCTCTTACATATGACTATTGATCTTGCTGAAGATCATCCAATGAATTTATAAGGTATCAGCCTCGGTCAAAAAAAAAAAAAAAAAAAAAAAAAAAAAAAAAAAAAAAAAAAAAAAATTTTTTTTTTTTTTTTTTTTTTTTTTTTTTTTTTTTTTCAGATTTCAAAGGACTCGTAAAAATTTTCAAATTGTACTTCGCGACTTTGCTTCGTGTTTTTTACTTTATAATTCTATTGCCAATATCTGTTCCATTTGCCTGACGCGGCTCAGAGCCGTATACACCAGATTCGGATTCTTATTTTCGTTGAAATTAATTACAATTTTAGATTCGTCGATGGTATCGCCTTGATATTTATGGATCGTACCGGCAAATCCCAATTCCAAGGGAAATTTTTCATTAAAATAATCCCTTCTTACTTTTATTTCCGAATTTGTCTTCGGGTCTCTGCACATCGCGACGTCTTCGTCGCGAATGTAATTCCGGAAAACCAGTTGGGTTCCGTTATTGACCTGCGAACAACCGTTTTTTGTCACGAAAACCAAACAGCCCGGTTTCAAGACGAGATCTGGAGGAATTAGAATTTCGGGACCGCCGATCTTACTTTTCAAGTAAAATTTATTGTACGTTTTGACGGTTTCCTTCTTGCAAGCCATGGCCCTGTCTGCCCGCGTCAGTAAAAGATGATCGATATCTTCCACCACGGGAAAACATTTGCGCACGAGATCGAACATGCCCGTCGCGTCGTTTTCGTCGACGAATTTACGTAAAGCGTTTATCAGTTTTCCGTATTCGGGCTCGAATCTTTTGCTTTCCGTCAAATGAATTTTACGAATTTCGTATTTCGTTTCCGAGAAGGTGATGGAGAATAAATTGTGAATGTATTTGATCGGAGCGAGTTGATGCGGATCCCCCATACAAACGAAAAAGAGGGGCGAATCGGTTCCGTTCATGAAATAATCGATCAACCAATATATGAACCACGCTTTGACCATGGATATTTCGTCCACGACGATCACGCGAGGACGAACGTTGCAACGAAACGACGATGCGATTTCGCGACTCTGCTCGATGGATTTCAGCAAGTCCGTTTCGTTTGCCAGCGACCTTTCCAGATCGGCCAAGTCGTCCGGTTTCAAGCCGAGGGTCGAATGAATGGTTCGCCCCCCGATGGCCGCGGCGCTTCGAGCCGTGAAACTCATCCTCAGTTGTACCGCTCTGACGCAATCCAGAGTGTTTTTGACCGCGTACGATTTTCCGGTACCGGGCCCGCCAGAAACCACGACCAGCAATTTACGAGGCCTCTTTATCCAATCGATCAAGAGTCCGACGAAACCGCGTTGACATTTCGTCAAAGTCAAGTAATGTTTACCGAGCCCCACCTTGTCGATCTGTATTTCGGAGGATACAGCATGCGCGGATGCCATCGTTGCCCGATGAAGATCGTCACGCTGATTCTCGTCGAGCCTGACGGAACGAGCGCGGAATATACCCTCTTGATTTGCTCCAGAGTCGCCAAGTCATATCTGTTCGATTTGTATTCCTTGTATGCGGGACGCGCCCGAGAAAAAGAAAAGGCCGAATACGTCGAGTCGATTATCACTTTCGCCGTAGACGAAATAGCGAATCCGGACGAGTGGTCGAACTGTATCGCTTGGTCGCGATACCGACGAGAAGAAAAAAAGGCTAGCTTGGAACTGTTCGTCGTGCGACCCGCGAAATCCGAATTTTACTACGCGGTCGGAACCGACGGCACGCTGTTGATCAGCCGGGAAAACCCAAACGAATCGATCGCGATCCACGAAAGTACGGTCGACGTGCTGTGCGGAACATCCAGATTGTATTGCAACAAACCGACTATCGTTTGGATTGATAAAGGACGAAAGTAAAAAAAAAAAAAAAAAAAAAAAAAAAAAAAAAAAAAAAATTTTTTTTTTTTTTTTTTTTTTTTTTTTTTTTTTTTTTTTTTTTTTTAATATTTTGAAATATTATTTATATATCATTAAAATCTTATTTTTTTCTGATTTCATATTTCTTAGAGTTTTTATTTTAAACTTTAAATCTATACATAAAATTGATAGATATTCGATATGGAGAACAGTACAGAAAAGTTGTCTTAACGGATGGTTTTTTATAGGAACGGAATAATGAGCTTTGAATAGCCTCTCATGTATAAAATCAGGTAATAATAATTTATATTTTGGTTTTGACAAAGTACAACAAGGTACCAAACATAACATTGAAGATTCAGGACCATGTTTAATAAAGGTTTCCACGATTCTTACAGATAAATTTTTACAAGCATGTATAGCTATCCATATATTAAATATGGATGATATGGATTCAAAAATTTTACCATGTATATCGCATTCTATAAAATCACAGATATTCATTTTATTTAGTAGATTGATACCCATATATTTATTTAAATCAAGGCAAGTCATTTTACAGTCAAGAAGATGTATACCACATGCATTTCCTGAACATATATTTAGTATTTTTTTATTATTATAACCGATAATATTAAATACAGATAATGTTTCCGAATACTCTTTTTCTAAACATTTTCGAGAAAAATGATGTTTATTAAATATACTTATTAAATAATTAATAGTAGTGTTTACGGAATCATTCAATACAATTAAATTATTTGATATAAAAGTTTTTAGACAATTACAATCTAATTCAAATGACTCGTGTTTTAAATAAAAACCCATGTATTTTCTTAAAGAAAGTTCAAAAAACATTTTAACATCACATTCTTCATATTCTTTAGACATGTAAAATAAAATTATAAGATTTTTTATAATTGGATGTATATTATATAGATTTGTTATACCGATAATTAGATCATATGTGGTATCTTGGAATATAATTTCCTTTTCTATTTCAGATTCTAATAAATTATTTAACAATTTATCATATTTAGTTGAAACTAATAAATCTTTAAATGCATTTCGCAATGAATCTATGTTTTCTAGTTCCGATTCATAAAAGTCATAAAAGTCATTAATATCTCTATATATCATCAAATCCATTTCAGACAACAAAAATGTTTAGCTTGAAACTGTTCGTCGAGCGAAATCTGAATTGTACTACGCGATCAGAACCAACCGTCCGCTTTTAATAAGCCAAAAATCAGTATTTACAAAAAAAAAAAAAAAAAAAAAAAAAATTTTTTTTTTTTTTTTTTTTTTTTTTTTTTTTTTTTTTTTTTTTTCTTTTTTTAATATTAAAAAAGAATTTTTTTCAAAAAGATTACCGAGGTTTTCTGGACTTGTACAAATTTATTCGACGATCGAGTTTGTTACATTTTTTAATCTTTTTTATCCTGCTTTTCGGCCTCACGGCAAAACTATAACCGTCACCCTCGCAAGGCATTTGACCGAAAAACATTCTATCGGCCGAAGCAGATAGGCCGTCAAACCATTTATTTCTAAATTGACCCGTACTGAATTTACCTAAATTTTTCTTCACCGCTTCGAAACTCACCACTTCTATCTGAGTCCTGTCGGGATTTTTCGCCAATCCGTCCCGAGTCAACGGTAGAGGTTTTCCGCTTCGACATTGATATTTCATCAAAGTCAAAACGTCTTTTTCGTACGCAGAATCGTCGTTGATAAACAGTTGTCTTTCTACGATCTCGATCATGTTGAAAAAATGGCTGACGATTCCGCATTTTTGAAACAGGTTGCGGACGTCCGAAAACGCCACGATTTCGTTCGGAGCGATCCTGCGTAACAAACCGTACAGATCTCTGAGCGACTGATACAGAATTTTGACGGAACCTCGGTCTTCGACTATAATATATTTAAAAGTACTCAAATACTGAAATTTCCCATCCGAATTTCTACCTTTGTTACGTTCGGCATGCGGTACCAGATGGCAGGCTTCGGGTAACAGATTCATCAACTTTTCGACGGGGCAATCCGTATAAACGCTCGCGTATCGACGTCTGTTGGAAAATTCGAATACCTGTTTTTGAGTAGAAAACAACGCCAGTTCGTGCAAGACGTTCCTTTCGACGTTAAATTTCGATCTGGAATCGGAAGACGACGAGTTGTGTTTACTGTCCAACGCGGCTTGAGTGTCGGATTTCGACGCGCGGCAGGCCTGACAGATTCCTTGCGAGGTTCCGGGTTGTGGAAATCGCATGTGTTTGACGACGGCCCACACAAACTCTGGTACGGCTTCTCGATTTTCTTCGAAAACTTGCAAATCATAGCGGCGCAGATGACCTTCCATCAAGCACAGCACCGCGTCCAATTTGTGCGGCGTTATTTTTCTCATGATGGCTTCGAAGAGATCGGGTCTCATCTCGCGCGTACGTTCCATCAAACGTTGCGCTAAGAAAATCATCTCGGAAAGAGAACAAGGATGCAATTTTCACTCAGAGATTTGAAAATAATATACGACAAGGTTCGTTTTCGAAAAACGACCGAAGAATTGAGTATGCTCGTATATATAATGATGTTTACGGATCTAAAAGTGTCGGATCTCCTGGGATGGTTTAACGAGGACTTGGGTAAACGACGAGAATGTCTGAAAGATTTAAATATTTTAGAAGACTACGAGTCGTTGCGAAAATTATTTACTAAGAAACATCAAACGTACTTGATTAAATGGAAAAGGGTCGTCGAATGGTGGATCGGTAAAAAGAACGCCACGTTCGAAGCCTTTCGACAATCGTGTAAAAATGCGAAAATGAAAAGTCATATGCAGGTAGACTCTGATAGAATTTTATTCGGGTCCTAATATAAAATGTAGAAAAAAAAAAAAAAAAAAAAAAAAAAAAAAAAAAAATTTTTTTTTTTTTTTTTTTTTTTTTTTTTTTTTTTTTTTTACTAGAAGGTAATGATGAAATTTTTTTCGAAAAGATTTCTTTGAAAATTTTTACAAGTCCAGACTGCGAGATCAAAACTGAAAATTTTTACAAGTCCAGACTGCGAGATCAAAACTGAAAATTTTTACAAGTCCAGACTGCGAGATCAAAACTGAAAATTTTTACAAGTCCAGACTGCGAGATCAAAACTGAAAATTTTTACAAGTCCAGACTGCGAGATCAAAACTGAAAATTTTTACAAGTCCAGACTGCGAGATCAAAACTGAAAATTTTTACAAGTCCAGACTGCGAGATCAAAACTGAAATATTTTACAAGTCCAGAACGCTACGATAAATTTAACCAAGATTCGAAAGATGCTGTATAAAATATACTTTTTACAACAAAAAAAAAAAAAAAAAAAAAAAAATTTTTTTTTTTTTTTTTTTTTTTTTTTTTTTTTTTTTTTTTTTTTTTCAAAGGATGAATATTTGTTGAAGAAATTTTTAAATACTTTTCCGTGGTTATGCTCGTCGATTTTTAATGAACAATTCGATACATTTTTAAAGCGACTCGACGTGACATTCGCCCCTTTTTCACGCCGGCGGGTCTTTCGTTTTCCGGTTCGATTTTCTCAATTTCCTCTTTGCCAGTTTTCTGCGGCAGAGATTGGATTTCCCGTTCCTCGCGTTTTCTTTTACAGTCGGCCACTTGATTTTTTCGGCGAGTTTCTTTCGAACGAGTCGATTCCAGTTCCCGATCGAAACCGGGAATCTGACCCTGTCGGATCCACTTTTCCGGCCCCAGGATGCAATGGAAAAAAAGATTACCCTTTTCGGCTTGTCTTTTCAACCATTCTCTCCGGTTCAATTTTTCTAGATCCGGGTTGCGTTCGAAAAAGAGTTTTCGACCCCTGGTGACGTGTAAAAAGAACGCGGTTTCGTGCCGACAAGGCTCGAAGCCCGCGGAGACCGGAAGGACCGTGTCGAGATCGACGCCGGGAATCTCTCTGATTTCGAATTGCCGTTTGCGTTCGAAAAGATTCGTGATGGATCTGAGCAGATCGACCCGTTGCAAATTCCCGAAGCTTTCGTTTAAAAATTCCAAGAGACCGTTTTCCCATTGCATGACGAGCGGCAACGCGTAATCTCTCGGAAGGCTCTCGAACAAATAGAAACGGTTGCGTATTTCGGGAAATTTTATTTTATCGCGTTCCGAAGAGAAACTGCACGCGGATTCTCGTCGACAGAGATCGCCGATCGTGCGCACCAGGTCCATGGCCGATTCGATGGGTCTGCGGATCACGCACGTCATCGTTCCGCGCGACCAGACGCCGGAACTGCATTTCTCTAAAACTTCTCGCACGAAATGTCCGGGCGGAGAAGAAACCACGATCACGTGCCTGTGAAGCGGTTCCGCGGGATATCGGCCTTCGCACCAGCAAGAAAACGGCAGCGTGCGAGTTCGTCCTTCGTCGGCGTCCATGGCTTCCAGAAAAGCGGGAAAAGCGCGAACGTGCACCATCGCGTGAAACCATTCGGCGGAATTTCCCAGTTTTAGGTATTTTCGGACGCAGGCGACGGCCGCGTTCAGAGAATCGCTTTCGAACGTCAGGGGATTCGGGTCCAGAAGCACGGGCCAGACGGGCTCGAAAGCTCGGCGCGGCGGACGACGAAACTCGCGATCCAACGGGCATTTTTTCTCGGCCATGGGTTTCGTGTCGAAAGGAACGGGGCCGAGTCGGACGGGCGGCGTGCGACTGTCGGACGTTTGCGGTGAATTTTCGAATCTCGCATATTTCGTGAATTTGCGAAAACAGGAAAGAAGGTGATCGACGTGTCCGGGCTTTTGTTTCTTACAGCTCCAAGAAAATTTCCCGAGACACCACACGCAACAGATTCGAGGGTTCAATCCGTGACGGTGAAAAAAATGATGTTCGAATTGCTCGGGTAAAAGAACGCTTTCGCAACGAGGACACGGGAAATATTCGGGATTTTCAGAGAGACTTTTCGTGTAAGCTTCCAAAGATTTAGAATCTCTACAGTTTCGACTCGGCGACATGATGAGAAAATCGTAACACGATGTCAAAGTGTGTCGAGACAGAACCAGAAGGTGATGGAGGCGAACGGTCGCACCGTTAATATACCAATTTGAAGCGTGAAAAAAAAAAAAAAAAAAATTTTTTTTTTTTTTTTTTTTTTTTTTTTTTTTTTTTTCACATCTCGTAGACTGGATTAGGTAAACTCGTATTAACTACATCGAATAAACAATTATAAACTGCATCGGATAAAATTTCATATCCTAAATCAGGTATACCACTTTCCTCATTTAAATCATACAACATGTCATTCTCGTATGAATTTGATTCGAGTAAAACACTGTCATTCATATCAAACATCTCAAATTCGTACGAATTTGAATCGGGAAAACCACTGTCATTCATATCAAACATGTCGAATTCATTTGAATTTGAATGAGGTAAACCACTACTATTTAAATCTAACATGACATATTCATTTGAATTTGAACCAGGTTGGTCACTGTTGTCCTCTGATACTTTTTTTCTGCATATCGGACACATGTTTTGTTCTTGAAACCATTTTTGTATACAATCCTTATGATAAGCATGGTTGCATGACAAAAGTAAAACGTCTTCATTTAAGGAATACTTTTCTGTACAAATGGTACAAGATTCATTTAAATCAATTAACTTTTGGTCTATTTTTACGATAGGTAGTGCTTTGAAAACGTCATCTGGAACGGGTCTTTTCGGTGAAGGTTCGTTTAGCGAAGCTTCTATTTCATCTCTGTAAACTTCATTTAAAAACGGGGATTGGTTTATAAATTCCGCTAATCTTTGCCTCTGTTCTTGAATATTTCGTTCCACTAAAGGATCGCTTCCGACGTTCGTAAAATATTCGAACGACCGAACTATATCGGGGATATCGTTGATTAAATATGTTTCGGCTAATGAATCGGCATCCGTACGAGGTAAAGTTTGAGAATTTGACGTGCGTGGTATATCCATGTCATATCCATTTAATAACTGCACAAACTCGGATAAATCATTATCAATATCATCATCGGAAATATCCAACTCATCATTAGTTTCAAAGACGAATGGATCAGAAGGATTAGAAAAATCCATTGCGATTTGAAAATGTACTTTTCGTGGTTAAAGCTTATTTAACACCAAGAGCTTTTATACACGGGAATAATATATAGGTAAAAAAAAAAAAAAAAAAAAAAAAAAAAAAAAAAAAAAAAAAATTTTTTTTTTTTTTTTTTTTTTTTTTTAATTGGAATTTGGGAAACGGGAAAAGGTATTTGGAATTATGTTTTTTCTATATCTAGTATAAGTTGATCATTATACTTTCCCGGCTGGGAATTCACCGTAGCAAGCTCTTCGGCAATCTCTGCTAGCTCAATCTTTTTTATCTACAACATTTGTTACGGCAATCGGTCTACTTATTCCACTATCCTCTATAGGGAGTTACTTTTCTGGAGATTCATATAATTTTGGAAAAGACATGGTTTCTTTCTTTACTTGAAAACTGGGAAAATAAAACAAAAGAAGTAATTGAGAATGAATTATGTAAAACTAGTTCTCGCTGTTGGGATCTTGGTTGCGATCCTAACCTTAGTTTATCAGCAACGGTATCTTATAACTTCTACAATTGCAAGCTTTGGTGTGTTTTCCTTTGTACTGTACAACAAGCAGTATTTTAAGAAATTGTTTGCATCTAATGATTCAAAAACGAATAAATAATGTAAACTAAAAAAAAAAAAAAAAAAAAAAAAAAAAAAAAAAAAAAAATTTTTTTTTTTTTTTTTTTTTTTTTTTTTACATTATAGGATTGAGATATTTTATACACTTTCTTTTATACACTTTCTCGGATAAATATGTGGAAAATTTTACAAGTCCAGAACGCGAGATTAAATGTGGAAAATTTTACAAGTCCAGAACGCGAGATTAAATGTGGAAAATTTTACAAGTCCAGAACGCGAGATTAAATGTGGAAAATTTTACAAGTCCAGAACGCGAGATTAAATGTGGAAAATTTTACAAGTCCAGACCGCGAGATTAAATGTGGAAAATTTTACAAGTCCAGACCGCGAGATTAAATGTGGAAAGTTTTACAAGTCCAGAACGCGAGATTAAATGTGAAAATTTTTACAAGTCCAGACCGCGAGATTAAATGTGGAAATTTTTACAAGTCCAGAACGCTACGATAAATTTAACTAAGATTCAAAAGTCTAAAAGATATAAATCTCCAACCCTAAAAAAAAAAAAAAAAAAAAAAAAAAAAAAAAAAAAAAAAAAAAAATTTTTTTTTTTTTTTTTTTTTTTTTTTTTTTACAATATTATTTTTCTTCAACAATTACTTCGCCTTCCTCATGATTCGTTAATGGTTCATTGGGGAACTCGATAGCATAATTTGACAAATACTCAAGTGATTCAAAATTTTCCCCATTCAAAGACATTTTTTGAAAAACAATCATTTCCTCGATACTTCCAGATATTTTGTAAGAGTTTTCACCGAACGATATTCGATTTGAAATTTTCATATTACAAATAGCCATAAAATTCTGCATTAACATTAAAGCTGGTTGTATTATCGTCGAAGAACAACACTTAATTTCATTACCGTTAAAAATTTTAACGCTCAAAACACACCAATTCTGTCGTACGAATGGAAGTTTCTCGTCTTTGTGGTGTTTAGTACAAAAATGACAAAATAATGGATGGCATGTTTTTACGAAAAATCTTGCACCGGTATGTAATTTTTTTTCGTCGTTTTCTTTCATGACATCTCCGATTCTGTCTAGGGGATCGCAATCATTCGCAACGATAGAAATTACTCCCGTTTCAGATTTTTGAAAACTAAATTCCCCCGCGGCAATAATATTGAATACATGATCGCGATGTGTTTTTTGAATGAATGCTTTTTTCTCCGGGCCGCAATACTTCCCTTTATTATATTTTGCTTTTCTGTCCTTATGAACCTGATATACTGAAGAAAATTCTAATTTTTTCAACCAATTTGTAGTTATGAGGTTGAGGGCACAAGTATGCTTTTCCACGTTTTCAATCGCTTCTCGAAGAACAGGGGTATTTAAAATACCATTTATTAATATACTATAATCCGAGTTCTCCATTATCTTGGTTATAAAAAATAAACACGTGCCGTAAAAATATCCACTTTAAAATTAGATGACACCGATAACCTTATTTATTAAGATTAATAAGGTAAAAAAAAAAAAATTTTTTTTTTTTTTTTTTTTTTTTTTTTTTTTTTTTTTTTTTTTTTACAATTATATAAAAAACTTATACAAAATATATTCAAAAAATGCAACTACTAAGCATGGTAATTGAAATAATTTAAGTGAATTTTCAATTTCTTTAAAAGAAAGTATTATTTCGTCTATAATCGATATTGAAAAATTCATGTTTCGGAAATATTGAAACACATAATCGGACATTTTCATAAATAATTTCTCAAATTCTTTTTTTCTTTCATTTTTGAAACGTGCTTGGATTTCTGACACAACAAAAAAAGGTGCGTCGTAACGTCGTATTCCGGGCGACTCCAAAGCAATTTCACTCAACTTACAGATTTGTGTTAAAAAATATCGATTGCGTAATAAATCTCTTTTAATAAAATGAATTTGTTCCTTAACATTTTCAGTATTAAGGTTTTCCTGATCAAAAGGTAACGATATAAAATCAGATTTCAAATCCTTATCGTATTTTTTATATAGTTTTTTCAAATGACCCTTGATAATAGGTTCAAGTTCGATAAAATATAAGTACCCGAAAACATCATATCGCTGTAAAAGGGTTGTTTCATTCCATAACCGTGTAGCCATTTTAAAAACTGAAATAAAAGAACAACTTTACACAACTTTAATGTAACTTATAAAAGTATATATCTTAAAAAAAAAAAAAAAAAAAAAAAAAAAAAAAAAAATTTTTTTTTTTTTTTTTTTTTTTTTTTTTTTTTTTTTTTTTTTAGTCTGAACAAAACAACAATTTATTTTTGTCCACGTCTCCGACCGGTTCCCGTTCCGTCCAAGTAAAGTTTCTTTCGGGAGACATGAGCAAATGAACGTGTTGTCTCAAACTGTTGATCATGTATTCGACGGCCAACCAAGTCAATTTCGGGTTCACGAGTCTCACGAAGAAATAATAAATTTCCACCGTGGTGATTTCGTGCATCATGCTTCCTCTGCATGCAAATTCGCTCGCCAATTCGTCGATGGTTTTCAGGATCCGATCCCTGTCTTCGACTTCGGTAAACACTTCGATTCCCTGAAATTTAACGGTGAGCGGTATCAACAAATTTCGACCGCTCAGATAATAAACGTATCCGTACCGTTCCTTGTCTTCCAACAGTTTCGAAATGTATTTACGGACGACGTCCCTGATTTTCGGATGCGTGACCAGATCCAACGAAACGTAAAACTGAACGGGCCACTTGCCGTATCGCAGATTCAAAGATTTGACGACGGGCTCCAGGTTTTCTCCTTCGTAAAATTCCGACAACAGATCGTCGACGGGTAAACGGCAAACGGCCAATCTTTCATACATCTTTCTTTCTCGTCATCCGAAAAAAGGATCGAACGTAGTATGCGATCCAGAGCACGAATACGGCGGCCAATCCGTACAAGACGTGCGATATCCAGGGAAAAACCGTTCCGATGCCCGACCAAACGGTCGAACCGACTTGGCTCGCAAAATGGTTCAGCGCGTCGGCCACCGTGGGTCTCTGGCATTTCATGGTGTCGCCTGGCAAACAGTCGACGTATTCGCAGTCGCAGAGTCGGCAGCAGGATTTTTCGTCGTCTTCGTCGAAATCTTTGCAAACGTTTGTCAAATTTTTCGTCCCGTGGCAAAACGGGACGTTGTCGAGCTTGCCTTTTTGGCAGCAACTCAGTTCGTCGTATTTACACACCGAACCGTCGGATTTTTTCTTGAAGCATCCGGAATTGGATTCTATATAACTCCAGATGCTCGCCACGCCCGTTCCGACCAGCGCACCCGCGGCCGCCACCTTCAAACCCTTTTTACTGAAAACGGTTTTGATCGCGCCTTTCAGTTTTTCGTTACTCGAAACGAGCTTTTTCAACGCCTTTTGAGATTTCGTCAGCACCTTGAAATTGTTAAAACGTTTGGAAATCGGTTTGGCATTGAAATTAAATTTGCGTTTCAACATCGCGTCTAACTTGATTCGTTACAATAAAGGAAAACATGGCGAACACGGAACCCACAGCTTGCCTGTTTAACGCTTCCGGTTCGAAGTGCAGAGCTCCGAAAAGAACCAATCTGAGCATGGTCATGTGCCAAAAACATCTCAGAGATTTTTACGGTTTGGAAATGGGTTATCACCAAGACGATCATCCGACCAACGTCGCATGGGTCGGACCCTTTTTGAGACCAGTTAAAAACGCGGCTTACTTTAAACGATATACGGTCATTTTTCCAACGAAAGAGTTTTTCGACAGGACGCAGCGACCGGAAGAGTTTCAAGACAAAAATAGCAGCTACCGACAATATCAAATGAATCCTTTTATTTTAGACTATATTCGACAATACGGAATGACCGCCAACAAAAGGGTAGAACATAGGCTACCCATCGAAATTTATCGAAACTTGAACAGTCTGGATAAAAACGTCGATCCGGGACCCAACCACGAAACTCTATTCCCAAATTTAATTTCTCTAGTTCGAAGTAAAAAATCAATTTCCGAGTCTCATATACGGGATCAGGCCATTTTCAAATGTCTCAAGGACGTTTCTATTTATACGAAGGCTGGAATTAAAACACTCGAGGATACAGATTTGTCCATCAGCATGCAATATATATTGTTCAACTGTCAATTTTCAGAAATGAGAGTCACGTTCGATAACGATAATTTTGCTGATTATTTACCTTACAACTGCGAGTTTGTAGACGGAATCGGTTTAATTGCAACGGAATTGATTAACCACCCACATCCTCTGATTGTAAACGGTGTGGGCTCTGGAAGTCAAATTTTCTATAACGCATTCGTGTCAATGGTACAAAAGGAAGTTTTACACAAAAATTATTCTTTGAAAGATATTCCGTCTCAATTTGCTCTGACGAACGCTTTGAAAAGCGGAGCGACGTGTTGATAAGAAAAAAAAAAAAAAAAAAAAAAAAAAAAAAAAAAAAATTTTTTTTTTTTTTTTTTTTTTTTTAATAGAGTTAGACATCAACTAGTATTGTAAGAGTTGTAAATATGAAAATAAATTATGCTAAATTATTATGGATTTAATTATACGAAAAGTTTAAAAGTATAATAAAATTCATGTTTATGAGATTTACTCTTTAAAACACCACTCGGCAGTATATCCTAAAATCATTATCGTATCATATTTGTCATTATCGTGAGTTTCTATTTTATATTTTAACTCGGGTACGTTAAATTCAGGGATTTGCTCCCAAACTTCGCATACAGCCTTTTTGTGATATTCGAGGTCTCTTAAATAATACTGAACTGATTCCAAATTGACCAATTCGTCATATATATCATTAATACATGTATCATTTTTAAATTTTTGAAATAATTCCTTCAATTTTTCTTTTTCCTCATCTGGAAATTTTTTCCATCTTTTACCACAATCGGGTGCAGTAGCGGATGCAATAGGTAAGTAATTTTTTATAGCATGTTTCCAATGTCGCCACTTTTGGTTTTCAATTATACATCTACATTCGGATAAAGACAGTGATAAATCTTTTTTTCTAAAAGTTCCCAAAACTGATCCCAATAAATCACACGTGAGTTCCATTCTTGGAATTTCAGTCATTTCCACGTCTGGATTTTTAAAATGCTCCGGATGATGGTCGTTTTTTCTATAATGTTCTTTTAAATACCAGTTATACAAGTCTGTTAACGTCACGCATTCTTTTGCCATCGTTAATAGTTACTTTATTTAACTCACTTTTCATTTACTTAGCGACCCAAACTTTAGATGAAGTAAATTTTTGATATCATTATATACGTATTATAGACAAAAAAAAAAAAAAAAAAAAAAAAAAAAAAATTTTTTTTTTTTTTTTTTTTTTCTTTGCTTTAGTTAATTTTAAATAGAAATTTCTCGATTTCGTAATCGTCCGCATCGGACATGTTTAGTTTTTTAGTTTCTGTTTCCCCTTCGTCATCTGGGCTCGATCTCTGCCGCTTCCGTTGGTCGCTACTCTGCCCTTTTTCTTCTATAGCGAGCGGTTCTTCGTTTTCGAAGATTTCGTCGAAATCGTCGAAGCCGTCGTTACACTTCACTTTCGAATCCAGATCCGCAGATTTCTTTTCTTCATATTTAATCGACGGGGTTTCGGGCTTGTATTCGAATTGAATCAGTGGTCCCAAATCGACTTTTTTAGTCGGCTTCAATTTGTTCTCGAGAAACCCGACGAAATCTAAAACTTCCCCGCTGATGCGATAAACGTTTTGCTTCTTTAAATAATATCTCGCATTCAGTTGTAACCGCAAAACGGCTAAAAATGTATCGTTAAACATCTCTTCCATTTGAGAATAAAACCGATTGACTACGCGCTCTCCGTCGAACACTTTCGTGTCGGATATGCAAGGCTGGTTGATTCGATTCACTCTGTATCCGGCTTTTTGAAATTTCTGCGTAAACTCGCTGCATTCGCTGCATGCCATGAAACCGCATTCGACGAAAGGAAATTTGTGATCTTTCCAAACGTTGACGTCCGGTCCTAAATCGGAAGTCATCGCCCGCGCGATTTTGGTCAGAGGTTCGGAATCGAGGACGAGAAGGTTTGCTCGACGACTGTTCGGATAGTAAGATTCTTTTTTGTACGCTTTTAAAAATTTACAAGTAGCGACTAAGACGATTTCGAAATGGTCTTTTTTTGATTCTTCCCAGTCGCAATGGTTCGTCGAGAATGCCGGTTTCCATAACTTTTTAGCATGATAAAGGTAATTTTGATATGTGACATTATTTTGTAATTGCGTCGACCAATCTGGATTCACGAGATTTAAACAGTGCTCGTCGACCATATTCTTAGCCGCGTTGGCCAAAGATTCGTTGGCCAACACTTTCGAAACGAGATTATCATAGCCTTCCATAGTTTCCTTGTTATTAGAAAAGGAAAAAAAGTCAATATTAGTTGGTTGAGGGTTTCAGCGTTTATATATTCGAAGGCAACTTCTCTCTCTCAAAAAAAAAAAAAAAAAAAAAAAAAAAAAAAAAAAAAAAATTTTTTTTTTTTTTTTTTTTTTTTTTTTTTTTTTTTTTTTTTTTTTTTACTAGAGGGTAACGATGAAATTTTTTTCGAAAAGATTTCTTTGAAAATTTTTACGAGTCCAGACTGCGAGATCAAAACTGAAAATTTTTACAAGTCCAGACTGCGAGATCAAAACTTAAAATTTTTACAAGTCCAGACTGCGAGATCAAAACTGAAAATTTTTACAAGTCCAGAATGCGAGATCAAAACTGAAAATTTTTACAAGACCAGAATGCGAGATCAAAACTGAAAATTTTTACAAGTCCAGAATGCGAGATCAAAACTGAAAATTTTTACAAGTCCAGACTGCGAGATCAAAACTGAAAATTTTTACAAGTCCAGACTGCGAGATCAAAACTGAAAATTTTTACAAGTCCAGAATGCGAGATCAAAACTGAAAATTTTTACAAGTCCAGAATGCGAGATCAAAACTGAAAATTTTTACAAGTCCAGAACTCGAAACAAGATTGAAATATTTTACAAGTCCAGAATGCTACAATAAATTTAACTAAGATTCAAAAGTGTAAAGTATATAAATCTCCAACCCTAAAAAAAAAAAAAAAAAAAAAAAAAAAAAAAAAAAAAAATTTTTTTTTTTTTTTTTTTTTTTTTTTTTTTACATTATAGGATTGAGATAATTTTTATGGTTCGGAAAAAAAATTACAAATCCAGAACTCGAGATCAAAACTGAAAAATTTTACAAGTCAAGAACGCTAGAATAAATCGGCCCAAGATTTTTTTACTTGTCATATCTTACTCTTTCTTTAACTGCCAACCTTTCACTACGGCGAAGAACAAAATCTTCCAAAAACATATACGGAACCTTTATACGAACTGCGGTGAACCGTTCGTCGATTTCTATCGCTTCCCAGCCGTTACGTTTTTTGATCCAACGTGAAAGTTTTTTCTTCACGATGTCGATAAAGTGTGATAACAGGAGATCGTTAGACTTGGAATGGATCATTAAATTTGCGACGTTGCACATGTATAACATAATTCGAGACCAACTAATACGATTCGCAAAGATTTGTTTATACAGGCTGAACAACATTAGCTTTAATCTGTCTTCTTTAACGTATCTGAGACCGTTATCGATTTCACGTTTTTGAGAAAAGTGAGCTCCATAAATAGTTTTGCAGAGCTTCAGCACGCGTTCGAAAACATTTTCTTCCTTTGTATTCAAAGCGGGTATAGGTATTTTCATAGGTTGAAAAGTATCTCTTATATTGGTAACTACATTCGACAAAATATAATCTGTTCGCACTCGCCTAGTAGCCATGATTATTACAAATCGGTAGGAAAAGGAAATAAACTTTATCCTGTTCCATTACCCACTGCTTATATATTGATACTGATATTAAAAAAAAAAAAAAAAAAAAAAAAAAAAAAAAAAAAAAAATTTTTTTTTTTTTTTTTTTTTTTTTTTTTTTTGAGAAAATATAACTTTCTGAAAACTTAATTGACTTGTAATTTTTTTCAGTTTTGCCTCGCAGTCTGGACTTGTAAAAATTTTCAGTTTTGATCTCGCAGTCTGGACTTGTAAAAATTTTCAGTTTTGATCTCGCAGTCTGGACTTGTAAAAATTTTCAGTTTTGATCTCGCAGTCTGGACTTGTAAAAATTTTCAGTTTTGATCTCGCAGTCTGGACCTGTAAAAATTTTCAAAGAAATCTTTTCGAAAAAAATTTCATCATTACCCTCTAGTAAAAAAAAAAAAAAAAAAAAAAAAAAAAAAAAAATTTTTTTTTTTTTTTTTTTTTTTTTTTTTTTTACGTTTGATATTCGATAGGTGGCCCGTTCCAACCATGAGCGAGCACGCTCTCGAGTTGTTTGTCGGTATTTCCTTTGAATCGATCGAATCTCCTTCGAACGACCCTTCCGTCGGCTGTCGAAATTTCGTACACGCGGCCGTTTTCTAAATTCCCATCCAAACATTTTATCCGGCCGTTCGGTAACTGAAAATACCCTTCGAAATAAACTAAATCGACGGAATGGTTAGTTTTGAATTTGAACACGACGTCCTGTTCGACGTCGTGAACGACTATTCCGTCGGTTTTGAACGGTGTGGAGCCGAGGGCATTTCTGTCCGAGACGTACTTTTGGACGAAATATCCTTCGATTAATTTCACCTGCGGTAAAAAATTCAGCAAGATTCCGCGCCTGCACCAACTCGCCGTGTCGAATCCTCGAACTCGATAAACGTCCAGCAAAACAATTTCTCCAGTTTCCATTTTCTCGGCGGCGAAAACGTATCCGTCTCCCAGAGTCTGTCCGCTACGAATGCGCGATTCGTACCCTTCCCATTTTTCTTTCACTCTGTCCGGATAACTGTACACGAGTCCGAAGACGCCGTCCATTTTATGGGCGTACAGATATCGGTCTCCGTCTGGAATTTCCCGCACGCACGTCACGGGTTTCCGAAAGACGTTTTCGTTCGGCTGGTACGGGGGCGCGGAAAAACCACTCATGGCGTCGTAGATGCGCTTGTATTCGCTCAAGCACTCGAGCAGTCGGACCGGTTTGAAATTTTCGAGTTTTTTCTCGAACGTTCCGTATTCCCATTCGAACACCAACTTGTAGTCCAAGCCGCTTCTGAAAGCGTACAGTTGAGCCCGGTCGTCGATCTGGACGCAATCTCGGATTTCTTCGGCGAAAGGATTTTGAAAATTTCCCGTTTCGTGCAAAAAAGATCTGTTGGTAGATTCCTTCCATTTCCCGTAAGGCGTTTCTACGGAATGGACCCATTTGAACCACGCGCCGTCGTGGTAAACGAAATGGGTGGATTCGACGCGTTTCACCTCCCAAGTTCCGTTCTTGAAACGAAAATGCGGTTTGGCGTAGTACACCACGTTTTTCCGAGTCGAATAACCCAAGTCTCGGAAAACCGGGGCGAAAGACGAAGAATGCTGGACCACGAGCCTAAACTCGTATTCGTGCATCGTAGCGGTTGTAAATTTCTTGCAGTCGCGAGCTCGTCCACACGATCCACGAAAATTTGAAACGAACGACGAGCGAGAAAAAACTCAAGATGGTCAACAATAAAAACACGAGTTTGAAAATGCTTCGGCGTACGGACACGTAAAGGACGGGTATGAGCAGAATGGGTACGGTCATGCACAAAATGATGGCGTAACTGATTCCTTTTTCCAGCGAACCGAACGAACCCGGGTTGAGTTCGTCTAGCTGTAACAATTCTTCGACCTGATCCATGAGCTTTATTAGACTCTTGATTTTTTTATTAGACTCTCCAAAAAAAAAAAAAAAAAAAAAAAAAAAAAAAAAAATTTTTTTTTTTTTTTTTTTTTTTTTACATTGTGGGTTGAGATATTTTTTATGGTTCGGAAAATTTTTCCGAAACATTTTACAAGTCCGTTTTACGAGTAAAAATTTCACATTTAAAACTACAAGTATATGGCTAACGAAAAGTGGATCCATCTGACGTTTGCGCCGCACATATTGAAAGACGATAATCTGTACGAAATGATCGTCTACGTAGACAAACACGGTACGATTTACTTTTTCGCAAACGCGGTATTTTGGTGTCTGGGGTTCGACGAACCTCACGTGTCGGTTCAGCAGTTTGTGCCGCCAGACGAACGACATAAACTTTCTTTCGGCAGCGGAATATTTTTAAAAGAAGCGACCGTACGCAAATCGATAAGCGATAGGTTAAATTCCGGCGTTTTGAAATTCAGAAAATTTCAGACCGTGAAAAGATTCGAGACGTGGTTTAACAACTACCTCGTCAGATGCAAGAGTGATAATCCCGGAAAAGCATGTCCTTATTAAATACAGCAGTAAAATATGTTTTTCCAAGGAATAAAACCCAGTTCTTCGATTTTTCTTTCCGTCTCCGGCAAAATTCGCTTTAAAATCTCGCGGTCGCGATCATCCATCAATATTTTATAGGGTCTTTTGCGAATTATTTCTTTTCCGGTCAGCAATCTGAGATACGCCTCGTTTGCCGATTCCGAATTACGAACGTCTAAGAAAACGGGTTCGTGTTCCTTCGGTAAGGAATCGATCCGTCGATCGTGAAAAATCGGAGGTTTAAACTCCGTACCTTCTCGAAGATCGGAGCGCGGCGGAGCGTATTTTCTGTTACTGGTCAGGTGAAGATGGTCATATCTCCTGTCGCGATCGGAAGCGGACAGATTCAGATGACTGGTCAGAACGACCAGATGTTTGGCTCGCGGAGGTTTTTTGATCGTGTCTCCGAAATTCGGTTCGACGACGAATAAAAAATCGACTTCTTTTTCGAGGCTTTCGATTTGATAGGGGGATTGGAGTTTCCAGCGACACGTTACGTTCACCTCTTCTCGGTAAGAAAAACACATGTCCAAGTAATAGTCTAACAAGTAGGGTTGGCGTCCCAAATTACCGAAAACGATACTAGTGTCGTGTTCTCTCCAAGACGAAATGACGCGTCGAAACCGATCTAGTCCGGATGAAGGTGAACGAAATACAGACTGTTCCACGCGTCTACGATACGACGATTGGCGCATGCAATCCGAATCGAACGAATCCACGCCTCGATAATAATGTTCTTCTACCTCTTCCTCAGTGGGTATAAAAACTGATTTCTTTTTCTCCATGCTTGTTGTAAAGGATACATTTTTACGTTGCATGATTTCAACGACTCGGAAATAGTTTTCGAAAAATATCACACAAGTCCGGAACGCGAGACGAAAATGTGTACAAGTAAATCTTTAAGTTTTTGTCGAAGTCTTATATTCCCAAGCAAAAAAAAAAAAAAAAAAAAAAAAAAAAAAAAAAAAAATTTTTTTTTTTTTTTTTTTTTTTTTTTTTTTTTTTTTTTTTTTTTTTTAAGGATGGAGGTTTGTATCTTTTAGACTTTTGAATCTTAGTTAAATTTATCGTAGCGTTCTGGACTTGTAAAATTTTCCACATTTAATCTCGCGTTCTGGACTTGTAAAATTTTCCACATTTAATCTCGCGTTCTGGACTTGTAAAATTTTCCACATTTAATCTCGCGTTCTGGACTTGTAAAATTTTCCACATTTAATCTCGCGTTCTGGACTTGTAAAATTTTACACATTTAATCTCGCGTTCTGGACTTGTAAAATTTTCCACATTTAATCTCGCGTTCTGGACTTGTAAAATTTTCCACATTTAATCTCGCGTTCTGGACTTGTAAAATTTTCCACATTTAATCTCGCGTTCTGGACTTGTAAAATTTTCCAGATATTTATCCGAGAAAGTTTATAAAAGAAAGTGTATAAAATATCTCAATCCTATAACGAAAAAAAAAAAAAAAAAAAAAAAAAAAAAAAAAAAAAATTTTTTTTTTTTTTTTTTTTTTTTTTTTTTTTTTTTTTTTTTTTTTTTCGATAGGTTTATCGTTCGTTTCAATTTGATTCGCTTTCGTCGACAATTTCGGTTTCGGTTTCTACGGCGGCCTTTTTCTTGGTCGCTTTCTTTTCGTCTCGAGGCTTAGACTTTTTCTTTTCGGTGCAGTTTTCTTCTTCGCTAGTTTCCGTTTCGGCGACCGTTCGTTTTTCTCCCCGCAGCCTCAGACTCTTTACGAGACTCTCCATCTGTTCTCTTTTCATGTTGTTCATGTACATGATGGCGATTTTCCCTTCCAACTCGCCGTCCATGGCCTCTTCCTCGTTGAATTCGATTTCGGGGAGATTGGTCCCGACGGTCTGGTAGAAACATTTTCGCAGAATGTCGTAAACGTGTTTGGTGGGCTCGGGCGTACCCGCCATCATTCGATACATTTCTCGAACGGTCTGGACGTGCAGTCGCTTGAATTCGCTTTCCTCGTCAAAGTTGGATTTGGGTTCGCCCTTGTCGGCGAAGCGAAGGTTACCGATGTAATGTTTGTATTCGAAATTGGGTCCGTTGCTGATGTTTCCCGCCAGACCGTCCACGGCTAAAATTTCAGCCATGTTCGCTTCGCGCTGAGCCATCTGTTTGACGATGCGCACGAGTTTATCGTTTCGAACGAAACACTGAGACAGAGCGCATGCGGTTTCGTCGTCGCCGTACTTTGAAAGTTCCTGCGCGATTTTAGGGTGAACGGGCGTGTGGGTCTTGAAAAGCTTCAGGACGAAACTCCAACCGCCTAGCCTGAGCTTTTCGAGAACCGTACCCACCGTATGTAGTTTCATGGTTTTCATGGTCACGGAGTCTTCGCCGTTCGCGTTGAAGGCGTCTACGGTGGAATTCAACAGCTCGCGGATTCGACTGTCGAGTGATTCGGACGTGTTAGTTTCCATCTTGTTTATTGCCGACCAGCGTTCCGAGGACGCTTTTGATTTCGGCTTCGTATTCCGGATCGCTGGCCAGAAACAACTGGAACGTGTCCACGGTCCAAAGCAACTGGGTATTTCGCGATCCGTCCGGCATCGTTTCGAAATCTCTAATCTTGGCGATAAACTTTTGGACCGCACGGTGAAGGCTCTTGGCCGTTTTGAACATGCCTTTCACGATCCTTCCGTTGTTTCTGTTGAGCGTCTGGACCAGATAGTTGTGGCCGATCGTGAATCCCAGTTGGTCCCCGTGGTCCGTAAAACAAACGGCGGGAAACATTTGATGAAACGCCATTTCCTGCACGCGGTCGTGTTTACCCCTGCAAAATTTTCCTTTCAAAAACATTTGCAACTCGTGGAACGGCATCAGAAACGTGGAATAGTGTTCGATGGATTCCCCCGTCGTGATCTTCGTCAAGGTTTTGTAATGGTCGGTTCCCGCCCGGCTCAGGATTTCGCGGTAGACGATTCGACTCATTTTCTCGACGAACGGGCAATCGGGATACGATTCCCAAAAGAATCGGGCCCTGCAGACCCTCGCGATGAAATCCATGACCCAGTTTCCGACCACGTCCATGTCGGCCGAACAAGCGAAACTGCAGACCATCACGTGAATCATGTCGAACGGAATCGAAAATTTTCCAAACTGTTTGCGGATGGTGGAAGACAGTTGGAGTTGCTCGTGCATTTCGCGGGCCAGATTAGGAAAAGGATCGTTTGCGAGTATCGGTTTCTCGTCGGGCGCGCAACGTTTAACGAAAGGAACCAGATCGTCGAAATAGGTGCTAAACAGGTCGATCGATTCTTTGCTCGTGTTCAAATGCTCGTACATGGAGTGTAACAGTTTGTTTATTATTTCTCTCGCGGAGGTCGATTCGGGATGTTCCTTCACCATATTCAAAAAATCAAACAGAAAATTGTTCATGTCTTCGAAACGATCCACTTGCGGTCGGGTGGTGAAAGGGGCGTTGATGGCTCGTAAAAGTCTCAAGCTCTGGAGCACGCGATTCAGAGACTGGCCGACGATCGTTTTCGGAAATATACCTTCCAAGTCCACGAGAGTGAAATTCATGGGCACGTTTTCGTCCCCGGTCCATTCGCGAAAAGCCTGCGCCAACTCGCTGGAACGAAAATGATCGGTCGAAATCCTGGTGATGTATTCGTAGACGGAGAAACCTTTTCCGCATTGGTGACAGAACAGCGCGGGCCCGGGAACCAGAGAAACTTTTTCCGGATGACAGATATCGGTCTGGACGAGATTAAAAAAATACATCCTCTTGATTATTTTTTCTTCATTTTCACGAACGTGATTTTTCTGGTCCGGCACACGGCGCACGTGCCTCTCAACATCGGCCTGTGAGTTTTCGACATTGTTTTTTTCACGTCGACGGTTTTCGTTTTGGTTCGACACCTCGCGCAATGCATCTCGATCTCGGAATCCATCGTGGATCTGTTCTTTGTTTTCCGTTTTCGACGTTTTACACACAAGGATGGAACACAGACGCGAAATCGTCAGATTGCACGAAGAGGAACATTTATCCGAACGCCAGATCGCGAGAATATTTCGAATCGCTCCGTCGACGGTTCATTACTGGCTGGTCAAAGAAATCACGGGAACCGTTCCCAAAAAGCGCGGAAGGCCTCGAGTGACGGACGAAGCTTTAGACTTGTACATCTTGAACGCGTCCACGACGAATCCTTTCATGTCGGCCGTCGAAATTCGAGACGAATTGGCTCCCAGAGTCAGCGTGGACACGATTCGCAAGCGTTTGAAAGAAAAGGGCCAGAGATGCCGCGTTCCGGCACGCAAGCCTTTTTTGAAGCCCGTGCACGTTCAAAAGCGATTCCAGTTTGCCGTCAATCACATCGCGTGGAGCGCGGACGAATGGAACGGCGTCGTGTTTTCCGACGAAAAAATATTCCGAGCCTCTTCGAGGGGCCCGTTGCGCGTTTACAGACCGCGGGTCAGCGACCGATTCGACCAAAATTACATCGTGTCCAACAGTAATCCGAGAGGGCGATTCACCATATGCGTTTGGATGGCGTTCGGAAACAAATTCAAATACATACACAGGATCGCACAGAGAACGCTCAACGCCGACTACTACGTGAACGAAATCCTTCCGATCGTGGAAGACGACGTTTTGGACAACGATTTGACTTTCATGCACGATCTTTCCCCGATCCACACGAGTCGACTCGCGAAACACTGGTTGGAAACGCACAACGTGACCGTCATGCACGATTGGCCGCCGAAAGGGCCGGACATGAATCCGGTGGAAAACGTGTGGGCCGAACTCGTGAGACGAACGCGCGCGGATTCGGCCAACAAAGACCAACTGTGGGAAAACGTGCTGGCGGCTTTCAACGAATTGGACGACGATTACTTTAACACCCTCATCGAATCCATGCCCCGGAGAATAGCGGCGGTTTTAGAGAAACGCGGAGGTTGGACGAAATATTAAGGGAACAATCGAATGGAATAGGTGTCTAAATAGTACTCGAACAGGGTTCGTTGGTCTTCTTGCGTCACATATCTCCAATTGCAGGGTTTTATCCTGGCATTTCTCAAGCACATTTTTTTAAGGTGCGGCCATTTCTCGATTCGCATGAAATACAAGTCGCGTTCCGAGTCGTAATTCACTTGTTCGATGTCGGGAATGACAGATTTGAGATCCTCGACGGCATCTTTACCTTTGAGAATAAACGTGTTCGATTCGTAAAAGTTTTCGACTTGAACCCTTTCCTCGGGCGTGATGATCTCGTTCGCCACGGCCACGTCCAAGTGCGTTTGGCTGAACCTTCCGTAATACATGCCGTGATGAATGTTGAAAAACATGAGAATTGAAACGCGAGAATGTAATTTATAATAAACTGAGCAATGTGAAAAAAAAAAAAAAAAAAAAATTTTTTTTTTTTTTTTTTTTTTTTTTTTTACTTGTTTGAACGAGCTAGGTACACCAACAGGTTGACCGAATACCAAGATCGTGGTTCGTTCAATCTTAAATTTTTTTTCACCTGTTGTAATTTGATTAGTTTATGTTTTTCAATTTTCACTTTGGCAGCCAAGCACTTGGAAAATAAAGTAGGTTTATAACGGGCTGAACCTGTATTGCCCCATACGTCGCACGGTTTAGTTCGAGAGGGTGCGGGAACGGTACAATTGATTTTATCGGAAAGAATCGAATCTAAGGACGGTAAAATTTCGAGAGTCGATAGACTTTTGAAAAACGTATCGTTTTCATCATAATCAAACGAAGCTAATGATAGTTCTTTTGTTTCATTGCAAAGAGAATGTAAAGAGATTTCATCCCACGAAATAGACATATTTAGAAATGAAAGGATGTTTTACTTTTAATAAGTAAAGATAATATATATTTAAAAAAAAAAAAAAAAAAAAAAAAAAAAAAAAAAAAAAATTTTTTTTTTTTTTTTTTTTTTTTTTTTTTTTTTTTTTTAATATATCAATCTACGAGTTTGATTCATAACCCGAGTC
>OZ010794.1:209122674-209147674 GCA_963932465.1 Maratus speciosus | reverse complement strand
CATTTACTAAAGCATGTTGTTAGCCTTTTGGCTCCTTTTGTTTTTATACGTAGGCCTGACTCTTCTGTACGCGGTGACGAAAACGGAAACGACGGAAATTTCACCCTGGCCCGTTCTGACCGTCTCGCCCGAACCAGAACGGATAAAATCGGAATGCGCGACCGACAAGGAATGTCCGTCGAGTCACGTTTGCCTCGGAAACCTTTGCGTTCCGAAACTCTTACGTCGCGGTCGATGCAACCCGGCCACGGGTCGTTGGATTTCGTACGTTCATCAAGGTGCCACGTTCGCGATTTGCGTCTGTTCGAATCCGCATCTGGTGAACCAAAAATATTTCGGAGGAAACTGCGACGTGAACGTGGGATGCGGAGTTCACGGTCGATACGATTTAAACAAACAGGTTTGCGAGTGCGATCCGGGGTACAAAGCGGTCGGTTTCGGCTGTAAAAAACTACCGGCGATCGATCACATCAATTCTAATCCTTGCGGACCCGACGAAATCCGAGTTTCGCAGATAAAGCCTTCGGACGGATTTCACGCGGATTACGTGAAAAGTCTATCGAAATTCAAATGCGTGAAACGACCGTGTTCGTTCGACGCTCTGAGCGGAAGGCCCCTCAAGCGCGCCAAGCACGTGGACGGATGGGGATGCGTCTGCGATCCCAGATACGGTCTTTTCGGCGTCGTGCTCGAAGGCGCGGACAAAAAATATTTAAACTCGCCCGGTTACGACGCATGCGCGAGTATTTTCACTCGAGAACCGCAAGACGCGATCGACGTCGAACACATCACGTATTTTTATTTAGGAGATCGGAATCCGTTCTCTGTCGTTTTCTTCGACAAGCCGAACGACGAGGATTTGATCGCGCCGCTGAAGGGATCGACGGGAATCACGCTGAGTCAAAAGAACTGGCGATACGATTACGCTCAGTATTTTTTCGAAACGAATCCGGTTTTCCGAGCGAGGACGCGAAAGATCCATTCGTCTTACATTTTCCAGATCGAATCGGTCCACGAGTGGTTGTACGTGAATAACTTTCACCCCGCGAAATGCGACGCGATTCCGACTTTTTGGGAAGACAGATTCAATCCTCGCGTGGACGTGTACGACATTTTATACAAAAGTCCAGTGTGTCGAATGACCGATATCGATCCGAAATATAGCATGTTTTGGAACAAGGTCGTGGTCAATCCTCAGCATCTGACGTATAAAGAACACACGCATCTGCATCGTTTCAACGCGTTCGTCTTACAATACGACGCGAGCGTGGGCAACGAACGCTGGACGCTGGATTTGGGTCGCGAATACAAAGTAGACCGATATTTAGCCATGCAGACGAACGTGCCAAAGTACTACATCCGAAAGAAACCGGAGCCGGAGAATACGATAAACGCCCCCGGGCCGATCGCCATCTCCTAGCGATCGGGTCTATAAAAAAGTTTTTAAAATCAAGAATGAAACGTTCGGTGGAAGAAGTGGATTCGGAAATCGAACCGACCGCGTCGAAACAACCCAAGTTGAAAGCGGAAGGAACAGAAGAAGAAAAAGAAGACGATGCTTCTCCCAAAGAGACTTTGATTTTAAAAGATTTACAGGCAAATTTAATGAAAGGGGATCTGAACGACCACATGGAAAAACGTTTGTTCGAGACTCAGAGACAATACTTTACCGTTTACATGGAAAGACTCATGAGCAAAATGCCACTGGGAAAAGAACTGGTCAACATCATCTCGAGCAGGAACGGGCCGAACGATTTCGAATACATGTTCACCGCGGCGAAAAGCCTGATCCAGTCTCAGATGCGCGTAAAACAAATCAAAGCCTTCCACGCCGTGTTCGACATGGTTTACGGACTCGTCTTGCGTTACGTTCACGAAAAAGTCGTTTCGCCTGCGCTGCTCAAAGTTTTATCGTCCAAACAATTACAACTGGCATACGAAAAATATCAAAACTGTTCGGAGACCGAGGAAGACGGGACGGAAACCGAGTTTCAATGTCTTTTGTACTGTATTCAGGAAATGTTGGAAAATAAAGAAACGGTTAAAATTCCGAATCCGTTATACAGTCGATTCACTCAACAGATGAAAGCCATGAGCGAATATATCATAGCGTTGTTGGTATCGATGTCTAAGCCAGAGGCGCCTACGAACACTTTTAATACGACTCCGGAAGAAATAATTAAACTCCAACCCTAAAAAAAAAAAAAAAAAAAAAAAAAAAAAAAAAAAATTAATTTTTTTTTTTTTTTTTTTTTTTTTTTTTTTCATGAGGTTGAATTTGATGATGGAGATCTGAGACTCGGAAATTTTTTCAAGTCCGCTGTAACTGTATAATTTGTAATTAATCAATTTAGTCTTCTGGATTTCGATATTGCCAACAGGGTGGATGTTTTTCTTTTGTTTTCAAAACCATTCCCTTTTTTAACATGTCATACAAGCATCTATTCGCCGTTCTTCTGTCGCATCCAGCACATTTACATATATTTTGAATGCTATGCGACGTCTTAAAATTCACAAGTAATATATGATAAATGTTTTCAGAAACTGTAGCATCGTTCATGATTCGATATATTACGATAATTTTTTTACGTGTTTTAATAAAGATGAATATTTCGAAGCGTTATCATAAGCGTTTAAACTTTTTAAACGCTTACAACTTGAAGTTTTTTTTAAGTTGTTTGATGGGTGTTGGTATCGCCTGTACGATTCGGCAGTTGTTAATTCTGTCCGGAATGAAAATATTCGAAAGAGGACTGGTACTTGAATTATACGACTCGCACAAATATAGCAAACCCTGAAACTCGTAAAAAAAAAAAAAAAAAAAAAAAAAAAAAAAAAAAAAAAAAAAAAAAATATTTTTTTTTTTTTTTTTTTTTTTTTTTTTTTTTTTATTACGATACGTTACAGAAACATTTTTTTCGCAAGTGTGAATCGGAACTGAGAGTCATCTTGCCGAGATCTCCCCGAAGACGATTTAAATTATCCCGTAGACGTTGCACAGAGTAATCGTAATATTGTAGACACTCGAGTACGGGAAGTAAACTCTCGTCTTCCGCACACCAGCCGTCGCAATCAATTTTTTCGACGATATCGGTCCATCTTTTCATAAACTTCGGATAAACCTTTTCGAAATCTCTCACGACACGCTCGAGTCTTTGTAAAAGAGCCAATCGCTCCGCTTTCGTAGAATCAGCCATCTTTCGAAAGATTACCTTGTTCTATTTCTGCCGATATTTTTTCACAGCGACCAAACTTTTTTCACGCACGTTTTCATCGTGCCTTTCAGTCGCGTTCCGAACTGGTGGTATCGGTTTCCGTTCGCCATGTAATCCACGGTGATCCAATTCGTATGAGGATTCGCTAACAAGGCGTAAAAATATATCAGATACAGGCACGCGACGTCGTGATCCATCGTATTCGGATCTGAAAACTCTCTGGCAATCTTTCGAATTTTATTCAACACGCATTGCCTTTTGATCATCAGAGGAAACTGTTCGTAATCGAAATACGGAGCGTTGTACCAATGACTTTTATTTTCCGCCACGAAATATAAATAGCCGTAAAGACTCGGATTCTCCTTTACGGATTTAACGTGGTCGCGTGCTTCCCTCTGAAAAGCATCGACCAAGTTTGGCGTCACGTCGTAAAACATGCTCCAAATTCTACTCTGCGATCGCGTTTTACCGATCTCGCTGAGATTCTGAGAGGCGACTCGGTCGATCAGGCAATCGATGGGTAAATTGCCCTGGCTCAAAAGTTTCAAGTCGTAGTAATCGTCGAAATGTTCCTTTTCGAGTTTGCAAGTCATTTCATCTTGGTTAGATTTCCGTGTTGGTTCGCCTCAAATTTTTAATCACGACCCCTTCGTAATACACCAGTATCGAATCGCTCGCCTTTGCCATTTTCGCGGGCGGTTCTTCTTCTCGATCCACGATGCTCGTGTAACTGAACGGTTCGGACTTGAAATTCATGTCGGAACGACGCAGATGGCTAAATTCTTTCTGGAAGTGAACGAAAAGATCCGTTTCGTGAAACGAAGTGTTTTTGGTCGTTTTCAAAAATTGTCTGACGGCCGATTTGACGTCGTTTATCGTCGTCATGGTTCCCGCCATCAACTGCACGTCCATGAACAGTTTGAACTGAACGTAAATGTCCGTGTGAATCAAATAATCGTGCGTGTATTCTAGCACGTATTCGGGTTCGGGTCGGTAATGGAGCAGACCGTCGTCTAAACTCATGAATTTTCTCAGATGATAATACAACATGAAAAAACAACCTTTGTACGATTGTTCCACGACGTACACGTCCTTCATATAAGTGTTGGTGCCCACTTGTTCCGAAGTCGTTCCGGGAGCGTTGTCCGTGAATTCGGCGTCGAAAGGTATGGCCACCACGCGATCCTTGAACGCTTCCGAAGCCTTGCATTCCGGATAATTGTTCGTCGTGACGAACAACTTGGCCGTCGGTATCCCTCCGGAATTTTGTTCGTACATGTTCCTGAAAGTCACGAAAGAATTACCCGTGATTTGTTTCACGCGGTTTTCGTTGAGTTTCTTTTCCAGTTCTTCGCTCGTGACCATCCGACACGAAAACAACGTGGAAGCCAACTCCGGAGTCGCGTTGTTCGCCGAATGACCCGGAGCCAAATTTTCCGACTGGATCGAATGATAATAGCCTCCGAGTACCTTACCCATCAACTCGAACAGTTTGCTCTTGCCGTTTCGCGTCAAACCTTTCCACACGAAAAATTTTCTCTCGTAATTCGTTCCGATGAACACGCTCGCCAAAATGTCCAACATGTACTTGAAAACGTCGTATTCGAACGCGGTGCATTTGCAAAGGTTTATGAAAAAATGCATCATGGACACGGACAACTCGTCGTCCGTGTCCACGTCTCGGACGAGATCGCCGAGCGTGTCGAACAAATTGTCCTTCACGTCCAAAAACAAATTCAGCAAGTATTTGAAGAAAAAAGTCTGGTCCGTCAGCTTTTCGTATAATCGAACGTGTTTCGGAGACTCGTCGCACAAAACCATCATTTCCTTCAACGGTATCCCGATGTCTATCTGTCGATCGGAAAGAAAAAATTCAGGAACGACTCCGCCGATGTGCCCGGTCAGCAAATCCAAAAGTCCGTCGTGTAATCGAAGAAACCATTTATGGGTATCCATCTGAATGTGTTTTCGTTCCATGCTCGTGTCGCTCATGATGGAGGAAACGACCGCGTTGATGCTGAATTTACATATCAGCTCCTCGTCCGGCCCGCCCATTCCACCCGACGCGTGATATTCGTTGAGAAACTGTTTGATGTTGTTCCATAAATTGTTGATGTGATCCGAAACTTCGCCCGCGTTTGCGATGTCTTGCCAACAATCGGAAAGGGCGTTCCATATGTATCGACTGGATTTTTTCAGAGTGTTTTTCAGTTTGAGAACTCGAATGGGGAAATGTCTGTCCTGTATGCTTCGGATCAAATCACCGATTTGATCGTGAGTGGTGACGGACAAAATCGCCCGTTTGTTGTTTTCCACGATGGATCTGAGCAACAACTGGTAACTCTTCGGCCTTTCCAGATACATGTTGTTGGCGCAAAAGTGCAGAGTGTTGACGGTGATGTTCGTCAACTCGTATTGTATGATGTTCGGGTTGATCGACTGTATTTTTTTCAACAGCGGATGAAACTCGTCGTCCAAAAGCGGATTCAAATTTTCGGCCATCGAATGAGAATCCGAATTGTAATGTCGACAGAGAGAGTAAAATATGGGTAAAAAATAATATCCGTTGTTGAATTGCAATACGGTTTTTTATGGGATTCGTGTTTTCCGACAGGGACGCGTGTTCGAATCGAAGCGATTCGTGCAAGTCGAGAAACATCTCCGGAACGTGGGAACTGGGGTAACTGAGAGAGTCGTTTTCGCAAATACGTTTGTACCAAGTTTTGATGACGTTGTTGTCGGTCTCGAAATCTTTTATCATTTTCGCGTTGAATTGTAAGTATTGATACACTTTGAACAATTTGTGTCTGTCGAAACCGAGAGTCTCGCTTTTGCGGATGAAACCTCGATCGTTCGACTTTTTAAAAACGAAACTCGCCACGTCTCGAGAATCCGGCGAATTGCTTAAATGATTTCCTATAACCGTCGCGTACGCCAAGGTGTGAAATTGAGCCTTGACGACGACGGGCATCATGTATTGCACCAGTTTGATGACCATCATACTGGGCGTACAATTCAAAATTTCACGAAAGATGGATTTTTCGTTATCTTTTCGCTTGGTAAAATTTTTTTTCAGATTTTGTACTTGTTGTTGAAAACACGGTTCCCCGACTTTACTGACGCCCAGACAAAAATTTCTCTGTTCGTCCACGTAACATAATCTGAAAGGTACGTAAGGACTCTGATTGGGTTTAGCGGCTCCGGGTAGCATGACGTTGGATAAAATGTCCAGTTTGTAAGCTCGCTGACCCATCATGGCCTCTTTGAATTTATACTGGAGCGATTCGCAAAACAGAATATAATCGTCGCTTCCGATTTTGAATTCGGGTAAATGAACGTGCATGCCCTTTCCGTTCTTCCTCAGAGCGACGATGAAAGTGAAATTTTTCACGTTGGGTAAAAGGATCGATTTCAGTACGTATTCGATCGCATCGAATAGCGCCGTTGGGGAAAACGGTTCCCCGGCTCGGTAATCGAAATCTAAAACGATCGAGTGAACGAGAGCCGACGACAAATCCATCGTCAAGGAAGGTCGATTCGATGCTCCGATCCATTGCAAAACGAAATCGGGATAATTTTTCGTTTCGATCCAAAATATTCCTCCGTTGAGATCATATACGATATAAGTTTCCGGTGGAACTTCGGACGTGCTGTTGACCTTATTCAGAAAGGGTGACTTGAAACTCATAACTTTATTTTCCCCCAAAGTGAATGAGGAAAATATTTTCAAATTTTCTCATTTTTCGATGAAAAAATTCAACACGAAAAGTATTAATGTCGTCGCATACAAAAACGTGTCGAATAAAAAAATAATATTATAAAAATAAACAATTGTTTTTATCTTATACCAGCGATTTAAAAAAAAAAAAAAAAAAAAAAAAAAAAAAAAAAAAAAATTTTTTTTTTTTTTTTTTTTTTTTTTTTTTTCAAATTTTTTTTTTTTTTTTTTTTTTTTTTTTTTTTTTTTTTTCAAAGCAATAGAAAAAGCATTTCAAAGCATTTCCATGTCCGCGTTGTCTTTCTTAGGCCTAGTTAATAGTTCAAGTCTCTCTGCTTCTTGTTTCTTAAATAATTCGTCACGTTTAGATTTATGAGCTTGAAGCATTTGTACATACATATATTTCATAAAGTCATTTGCAATGGTTACTGGAGCGTCCGCATCATAATACAAATGATAGAGTTTGTTATCACTTTCATTATACAATGGGTGTTCTTCGTCCGTTCCGTGGTAAAAATAAACTAAACATTTAAATCTTCGCATCGCACGTAAATATTTCCTCATTTGAAAGTAGCTCAAAACTTTGTCGTTTTCAGGCGTAACTTCTTGGTCGACTCCACGCAGTTTCAGCTCTACTATTTTTTTATTTCGTTTTAATCCTTCTGCAGCGTTATTCATAGCTATATCCTTATTTATTTCGGCTGTTCTCTCTTTTTCGACTTTGTCACCATCCCCCTTCGTTTCATCATTTTTACTATTGTATTTTGCCAATTCCTTATCTATTTCGACCGTTCTCTCTCTTTTGATTTTTTCACTATCCCTTTTCATTTTAACCTCTCTCTCAGTGTATTTTTGAGATTGCTGAAAGTTCTTATTTTTATTATCTTTGTCTTTACCCATCTTTGCTTGTACTCACCAACATTCGATAGATACGCATCGGGTCGGCGTAAAATCTTTCATCGAGCTCACGTTTTCGACAATTTTTTCGCACACATCCAACAAAACTCGGTCTTTGTTTTCGGGTTTGTCGTACGGCTTCACGTGTATCCTGGCGTCGTATCCAGGGTCCATGTTTTCGGTGACTTTGTCGTCCACCCCGATTAAAAATATAGGTTCGTCGTACATTTCTCGAATGCGTTGCGACGCTTTCGAATATCCGTACAGATTCATGGAAACTTTCGCTTCTCTCCGAGCGAATATTTTATGCGCGTGCTCGTAAATGGAAGGTAAAAAACCATTCACGACTCTCTGGACGTAACTGTCGTCCCCTAAACTCCACAGTATGATTTCGACGTCCATGGCTCGCATCATTTTTATCATGAAATCTAATTTGGGACGCGGATGAAAAACGTTGTTTTGGTAAACGCCCAGAGTTTCGTCCATATCTAAAACGGCTACGATCATTGCTTGCCTTGGAAAATAAAGTCGAGCGGGAATTAAAAAAGACATGAGTCGTAAAGAAAAACGCTCGACTAGCAGCAATTCGGATAGAGTCAAAAGTCTCATTCGCCACATTCAGAAACAAAACCCTCATTTTTCCGCGTCTCTGTGCGTTTTCCATTTCAACAAACCGTGTCTCATGCTGCTCAACAATTTCAATTCCGAGAGATTCCACTGCCTGTTTTCCAATCAGGCCAGCCGGTGGATGTCGTATTCCATCACGAAATCGTGCGACATTCCCGAACACTTTAACGACTTGATGATTTTGAATCGGATTTTGGGAGATCGATACGTTTTACCGTTCGCGGGCCATTTTCGAGAAGAAACCGGGTACACCATCGGCATGTTTCGACAGAACGTGGGCATGTATCCGCCGCACATAATCGACCCGTCCAATTTCGTCGAGACCGTTTTCACGACGATCGTGTTTTTCGTAGCCGTCTGTCACCGACTGGGCGGCAATGCTCCCAACATGAAGTTTTTTTCCGTCTTGTACACCAAAGACCACCCGGTTTTATGCGACATCGGTAATCATAACGTGGAAAACAAGGAAAGACACACCGATCGGAAGGAACATTTTAACAAGAAAAAATGGAAAAAATTCATGCAGCGTAGGACGCATAAACCCGTCGTTCAGTACTTGAAAGCTTATTTTCCGAAATTTTTTCAAAAGAAGAAAAAGGGAAAAGTCTGTATTTTGAACGAGGCGGAGAAACCGTTTCCGGACGAAACGCATCGACTCGTTTGCAAAAGCGACAAGAAAAGCTTGTTGGACATCTTAAAAGAATTTCGACATTTAATGGGAGATGGAAACATATCGTCGGGCTTATTGGTGGATTGGATCGCTTCCGTAGAAGAAGAAGAGGGTTGTTGAAGGTAAAGCTTTTATCAACTCAAAAAAAAAAAAAAAAAAAAAAAAAAAAAAAAAAAAAATTTTTTTTTTTTTTTTTTTTTTTTTTTTTTTTTTTTTTTTTACACTTTTAATTTTTCTTCGAGGATTTTCTTTTCCCGAGTCAATCGCTCAATCTCTCGATCGTTCGACTCTTGCAATTTGTCGTTCAACTTTAAATTTTTTTCCCACAGAGTCTTGACATCCGATTCAACAATCTCGCATTTCTTTCTCCAGTGAGACGCTTCTCTTCCAGCGCTCGGCACATCGTCGCCAACTGTCGGGCTAATTCAGTGTTTTCGATTTTCAGCCGGTCGTTACAATCAACCAAATTTCTGAAATGGTGGATGAGTTTTTCGTGGTCCGAACGCAGAATCCAATACTCGTTTTTGACCGCGTCATAAAATAAATTACCCATATCGGCCTGTTTCTTCAACCAGGCTTCGCGAGTCAATTTCTTCGTATCGGTACTCTGTCGAAAATAAAACTTTTTATCCCCCGTCAGATGGAGAAAAGTGCTCGTGTGATACGGGCTAGGTTCGAAATTCCGAGAAACGGGTAACACGACGTTGAGCTTGATGCCCGGAATATCTTTGATCTGCAATCGCCACTTTCCTTCGTAGAAAGACAATTTGACCCGCCCCAGTTCGACCGGGTTTAAACTTTCGAAATTCGAATCTAACAACTCTTGCAGACCTCCTTTCCACTGCAATACGAGCGGCAACTTATATTCTTCGGGCAGACTTTCCATTATATAAAAATGATTCTGTTTTTCCGGTAAATATTTGTCTTCTCCAGAAAAAATACAACGGGTTTCCCGTTTGCTCAAAGACCCCATCAAATCCACGAGCCGCATGACTGAAGCGATGGACTCGTGACGTATAAATTTGTAACCCGTAGGAATCTCGTCGTCGTTTTCGACTTTAACTCGCGGTAAAAAGTCTGTTTCGAAACGTCCCGGGGTATGCGAAACGACGATCCAGTGACGGTGTTGCCTGAATCTATCTTCTTTTTCTTCGCCTCCGTCGCACCAACACGAAAAAGGTAAAGTTTGAGTTTTTCCTTCGTCTTCGTCGAGAGCACGGCGGAACGAGGGAAAGGCCGGGGTTCGAACCAACACGTGGAACCATTCGACGGGATCTTCTGGTTCTAAGAATAGTCGGACGCACGCGACGGCCTTTTCCAGTGTTTCGTCTTCGAAACTCAGATCGTTTTTCTTTAAAAGCACGGGCCATACGTGATCGAAAGCTCCCAAAGGTTCGTTCTCGAGAAGATGATTAAAAAAACAGTTTTTCCAGGCCATGGGCCTCATGCTGAAAGGAACACGTTTAGGTTTCGGACGTGATGGTGTGATATGGGAATCCATCCTGAAGCAGAATTAAATTGATATGCTTGGCGTGCGTCGTATTTAAAGTCTTGAGACGATCAATGTAATCTAAAAAAAAAAAAAAAAAAAAAAAAAAAAAAAAAAAAAAAAAAAAAATTTTTTTTTTTTTTTTTTTTTTTTTTTTTTTTTTTTTTTTTTTAGGATGAAGGTTTGTATCTTTTACGCATTTGAATCTTAGTTAAATTTATCGTAGCGTTCTGGACTTGTAAAAAAATTCAATCTTGTTTCGCGTTCTGGACTTGTAAAATATTTCAATCTTGTTTCGCGTTCTGAACTTGTAAAATATTTCAATCTTGTTTCGCGTTCTGAACTTGTAAAAATTTTCGAACAAATTTCCTAGTCATAGAAACCATGCATTACAAAAAAAAAAAAAAAAAAAAAAAAAAAAAATTTTTTTTTTTTTTTTTTTTTTTTTTTTTTTTTTGAATTTAGTTTTCTGAATTTAGTTTTCTGAAAAGTTGCACAAAGATACCAATCAATACTATTGTACTTGTGCTATAGAAGATAGTTGTAGCCCATCTCGACTTGGGACACTTTAACGAATTTTCTGTTTCCGTGACAACCGACAAGCTTCTCACGCCTTCCCAGCCACCATGATCTTCCACCCACGATTCGATCTTTTCTTTCACCAGTCTAGAAAAACTTTCGTACGTTACGTCGACGACCGAAGTGGGTAGATTTTTTTCAATACCCGCGATGGCCAATTCCCCGACGAAAACGAAAAAAGCTATTATCCGGCTCCAAGTTATGCCTTCGCTAAACAGTTCGTTAGATACGCCTAGTAAAACAGATTCAACAGTATTTTCGTTTACGACACCTAATTCCGCACACAGAATTTTCACCGCAACTTTGTAAGAGTCTGTAAAAGTAACGAGGAGTTTCGTCGTCTCTTCGAAGACAAGTTTTTCTTTTTCGTTCATCGGATCGATCGGGTGGAAGTTGTAATGATCACGTATCAAATAGGAAAACACATTTTCGAGGAAAAAATCTGTTCTGAATATATTTTCTTTAGTGCACATTCTTTTTTCAAAATGATTAATTTCTCCACGCTGAAACACCGCTTTAAATAAACGACTCCAGGCCATTTTACCGCAAAATGATGGGTATCGTTCAACTTTATCCAACACTGTTTTCCGAGTCTGAACTTTTAAAAACTGAATGAAGACAAGGCAAGCAAACTATTTATGATAACCCTTAGAAAATATACTGAAAAAAAAAAAAAAAAAAAAAAAAAAAAATTTTTTTTTTTTTTTTTTTTTTTTTTTTTTTTTTTTTTTTTTTCCTAGAGGGTAATGATGAAATTTTTTTCGAAAAGATTTCTTTGAAAATTTTTACAAGTCCAGACTGCGAGATCAACACTGAAAATTTTTACAAGTCCAGACTGCAAGATCAAAACTGAAAATTTTTACAAGTCCAGACTGCGAGATCAAAACTGAAAAAAATTACAAGTCCAGAGCGCGAGGCAAAAATTTCCAATCTGCTTTCCAAAATCCAAAATGCAAAGTCCTTTATCAGCTCTCAAAAAAAAAAAAAAAAAAAAAAAAAAAAAAAAAAAAAAAAAAAAATTTTTTTTTTTTTTTTTTTTTTTTTTTTTTAGCTTTACTAGTTTACTCGACGCTTCTGAATCAAGTATCGAAGAGTTATGGATTATCGAACTCTAGTTTTACGGCTTTTGAAGGAAAGAAAATATCCTAAATTAGAAGATTACGTCGTCGTAGACGTTTACTACAAAATGATTCCCGCGGATTATCCGTCTTCGTCCGTTTCGCGTTACGATCGGCGGTTCGATAATCCCGAAGACGTTTACGTACGAGATTCGAAACCTTTCAGCGTCAACTTTATGGTGTGCGTGGGAGATTACGCTTTCTATCTACACGAAACGAGCGCGCTCGACCTCGAAACGTTTCCGACGAAATGCGTTTCGGTCAAGATCGATCGATCTTATTTGGACGACAGCGTGCTGCATCAGAAAAGCGACACTTTCGAAGAAGAGATTTATAAATTCTTGACGCTTTTAAACTACGACGTTCCGCGAGTGGCCGGCGTGTTGAACATGGAATTTTTCGCCAGTACGCGATTTCTACCGCAAAGAGTCAACCTTTTCGTTTTCAAATACGGCGTACGAGAAGTCACTTACGAACCGCTCAGCGAGGCCGAACGATCGTGTTTCGGTCCCTCCGAGCGAACGGAAATCTTTCCGGCCCGAACGATCCTGGGTCGTTTGTCCGAATGCAAATCGAGTTCCGTTCTTCTGTCTCTCAACGACAACGTCGAATTTCCGCGTTTGAAATACACTCGACATTTTTCCACCCTGTGGCGCACTACGATTCCTCTGGCGTACAATCCGTTGGAAAATCCGATCATCGTTTAAGGTTGGCGGTCGTCGTACGAAATTTGGAAAAGATATTGTTTGTTTTCGCTAGAATCTGGCGAGTAACTCATGTATCGGCGATTGACATCGTATTTTCGACAGACGCGTCTCACGCCTGCGCAACTGGGCAAAGGCAAGTTGACATCGGTCGCGTCGCATTCGTCGTTCGAAGGAGCGATGGATATCGCGGACGCGTCCGAATCCAAGTCCGAAATTTCTTGATCCGAAAAACTACCCAAGGTGGAACTGTATTTTTTCGCCGGACCTTTCGTACGCGGCCTTCCCTTCTTTTTGGGAACTTTTTTCATGAACCGTCTCGCATATTTCTCGATCGACGGACACAGATCTATAGTGCGTGTCCAAAAATCATCCGCGACCGACATCATTTCTTTAAATTGCTTGAAGAATATCGGTTTTGCGAAAAATTTCCTCAGTTTCGCTACGGGTACTAAGAAACCGTCGTTGACCGCCAACGCGTTCAGTTCGTCCGCGTCGATTTTTTCGGGATTTTCGTATCCTCGATTGAGATCGTTCAATATGTAAGCGGCGTAGATAATCGGTACTTTCGTAGGTCTAGGCATACTTTATTTACGGTACACGACTTGTCCGTAAAAATGAAATTTGAAAAAGGGCGAATCTCTCACGTTCAAGTGCGTGTCGTAATAACCGTGTTCGTATTTGTCGTACGCGTCCCAGTGGGCCAAAGCGTGGAGCGTGTAAATGAACAAAAGGTGCCAGCAAGTCACGGTCTGGAAATATTCGGCCGGATTGTACCGATCGCTTTCCATCATCGAAGCCAAGTTGACCGTCCCTCGAGCCTCGTTGAAAAGCATCTGGTTCGATTTCGTATAGTCGAGGCAATACCGCTTCTGAATGATTTGAAACTCGTAAATGTTGAAAATCACGTAGACCGTCACCTGCTCGTCGGCCACGTTTTCGTCCATGTACAGTTTGATGATTTCTTTCGGGCCGTTGGGTTGGTTGCAGTAGAAAAAAACGGGCTCGTATCGGTCCAACCGATGAATGGGTCGATCGAAAACCCAGTTGAGAACTGGAACCCAACGTTCGAATACGGTGTGAAAATGTTTGAGATCTACGGTGGTGAATTCTTCGACGATTCTATAGCACGCCATCCACGCGTCCCGCCATTTGTTGATCCTGCTCATGGACCGAATATTACTGGGATTGCGTTTGGATTCGTGCCGATCGATCGGTCTTTCTTCACCCGTCATCTTGACTCTTCGGGAGAACAAAAAAGCATGCGCGACACGTGGATCGTGTTTCTCTTGATGTGGTTGGCGTACGCGTGGGTTTGGAAAACTACGAAGTCTTCCAGCGACGATTCGATAACGATTCGAACCGAAGCTCCGACTTTTCGGCAAAACTGCACGACCAAAGAGATCCCTTGCATCGACGACTGTTCGTTTCTGTGCGTGGAAAACAACACCGCGTGCATAGGCGGAATCTGCCAGGTTCGAGACGAACTGATGCCCGTTCCCTGCAAAGAGGAAACGGGGGGAATTTTAATGATCGTGGACGATCCAGTACCTCATTGGTCCTGTATTTGCACCAACTCGACGTTTTATCGGGGTCCGGATTGTTCGGAATTGAACCGAGACGTTTGCGAGCACGGAATGTTTTTGTACAAAAATCGAAGAAATTTTCTGTGTCTGTGTCTACCGCCGTACCGTTCGATAACGATCGACGACAAACCGCATTGCGTGGAAAAGGCAAAGTTGAATTTTTTCGACACAGATTAATACGGCGTAATAATTTTATAAATATATATTGAAAAAAAAAAAAAAAAAAAAAAAAAAAAAAAAAAAATTTTTTTTTTTTTTTTTTTTTTTTTTTTTTTTGTTCGGCCATTATTATTATTGAAAGCGTCAAAAGAATAATAGCTATATCCATTGAAAGGAATAACTTTTCATAAAAGCTGAAATTGTTCTTATCAAACATGTCTTTACGAAATAATTCGACACTTTTATTTTTAATCGATTTTAATCACGAATAAAGGTCGCGAAAAACTTTTAGCATCGTAACACTTGGTCTTAATCAAGTACAATAATGAATACAGAAAGATACAATCCTCATTTGGACAGCCATACTCGAACACATAAACGACCTCAATTAGATTTCGAAGAGAAAGAGAATGATCAAGAATCAGTTGGGGATAGAGATGGGTATAGATTTAATAATCCCAATGCTAGATGGGAACATAAGGAGGGCAGGACTTTATTTGCAGTATTAAATGATGTAGAAAAGAAAGCATAAATGTGAAAAGTTTTACAAGTCGAGAACGCTAGAATAAATCTGACGGAGATTAGAAAATCTTAAAAATATAAATCTGTATATTTGAAAAAAAAAAAAAAAAAAAAAAAAAAAAAAATTTTTTTTTTTTTTTTTTTTTTTTTTTTTTTTTTTTTTTTTTTTTTTACTAGAGGGTAATGATGAAATTTTTTTCGAAAAGATTTCTCTGAAAATTTTTGCAAGTCCAGACTGCGAGATCAACACTGAAAATTTTTACAAGTCCAGACTGCGAGAACAAAACTGAAAATTTTTACAAGTCCAGACTGCGAGATCAAAACTGAAAATTTTTACAAGTCCAGACTGCGAGATCAAAACTGAAAATTTTTACAAGTCCAGACTGCGAGATCAAAACTGAAAATTTTTACAAGTCCAGACTGCGAGATCAAAACTGAAAATTTTTACAAGTCCAGACTGCGAGATCAAAACTGAAAATTTTTACAAGTCCAGACTGCGAGATCAAAACTGAAAATTTTTACAAGTCCAGACTGCGAGATCAAAACTGAAAATTTTTACAAGTCCAGACTGCGAGATCAAAACTGAAAATTTTTACAAGTCCAGACTGCGAGATCAAAACTGAAAATTTTTACAAGTCCAGACTGCGAGATCAAAACTGAAAATTTTTACAAGTCCAGACTGCGAGATCAAAACTGAAAATTTTTACAAGTCCAGACTGCGAGGCAAAACTGAAAAAAATTACAAGTCAAATAAGTTTTCAGAAAGTTATATTTCTAAAAAAAAAAAAAAAAAAAAAAAAAAAATTTTTTTTTTTTTTTTTTTTTTTTTTTTTCAGATATAGAATATCTAGTAGAAATAATAAGAATAATAAAATAGAAAATGAAAGGAAGTTGTAGTAAAAATACATATTGCTTTTTTCGTGGTTTAAAAAAACCTTTACATTCCGGAATTTAAAGTCAAGTTTAAAAGTTTTTCAAGTCATGCTTACAAATTTACGCATGTTTTATTTTTTTACAAATATTTCTAATATTTTTGATATTTTTTTACAATTTTACTCTACTTTATATATCGTGCATGCTTCCGTCAAATTACTTTAAGCATTTTGCATCCGCTTCACAGATTTACACGATCGCTTCGCGTGATTCGGCAAGCCTGAGTCGAATCACTTTAAGCATTTTGCATCCGCTTCACAGATCTGCACGATCGCTTCACTTGATTCGGCAGGCCTGTGTCGAATCGCTCTAAACGAATTGCATCCGCTTCACAGATTTGCACGATCGCTTCACGAATTTTTTATACCTGTGTCGAATCGCTCTAAACGAATTGCATCCGCTTCACAGATTTGCACGATCGCTTCACTTGATTCGGCAGGCCTGTGTCGAACTGCTCTAAACGAATTGCATCCGATTCACAATTTTGCACGATCGCTTCACGTGATTTTGCATCCGCTTCACAATTTTGCACGATCGCTTCACGTGATTTGGCAAGTCTGTGTCAAACTGCTCGAAGCGTTTTGCATCCGCTTCACAATTTTGCACGATCGCTTCACGTGATTTGGCAAGTCTGTGTCGAATTGCTCGAAGCGTTTTGCACGAATTCGGCACCTAGAATGCTCGAAATATTTTTCACGAATTCTACAACCTGTTTTTTTACCGTAACAGAAACAAGTCTCGTCCGGAACGACTGATTAATTTAATCAAATCTTCACTTTAACACTCGAATATTTTTTCTAACGAAAAGGGTCAAAACATTCACTTTTTCTAATTTCAGGGTACAATTCGGAAATGCACCCCGAGATTAGAAAAAATGAATTTTTAACCCTTTTCGTTAGAAAAAAGGGAATTTAGCGGCATCGAGGTGAACGGTCCAAAATACAGGACGTCGACCGTTCACTCGCCGTAAGCTTTTCGAAAAACTAAAAAAAATATTAGTTTATCGAAAAGTATTCTGTTTTAATAAAGAAGGTTTCAAATCCGCGTTTTTACGTTTTAAAAGTTTGTTTTCGTGCTCAAATTATCGTTTTCTCGATAAACGGAGATTCGCCGAGAACGGATTCGAACATTTTCCGGTCGAAACTCAACGCGACGCGATTTGATTATTTTTACGTTTTTTATTTTCGTTCTTTTCTATCAGTTGCACCGACGGAGTACAATTAAATTCCATGTGATATTTATAACACTTTGCGTCTTCGATCACTACGTTGACCGATTTCGGTATCGTCACGGTCGGCGTCAGATGCACGAGATCCGCATGTTCGAAAAATTTTTCTAAAATAATAAATCCGGTTCCGTTGCCGCGCAGAGCGTTGAGTTCCATGTTACCGATCTTCATCCCGCCGTTCCTGCTCCGGCCTTTCAAAGGCTGGTTCGTCACTCTGTCGTAAGAACATTTCGCGATCGCGTACAAATGATCTTTCGCCCAATAAACGACGACGAAATAAAACGTTCTGCCGTAAAACGCCTTGGCCCCTTCGATCAAAAAGCCGCTGGAATTTCGAACGGTCGCGGCATCTTTTCCCCCGCCCAACGCGACGGATTCCAGTATTTGACCCACGGTCATCCTAAACATACAGTACGGATTGACGATGATGTCGGGCGAAACGCCGTCGTCCAACTCCGGCACTCTGTCCATGACTCGAATGACTCCTTTTTGACCGTGCAAACTACAAAGTTTGTCACCCGTGTCGGAAACGTGTTCTTGCTCGACGCTCACGGACAGTTTGTCCCCCGATATCACGTGCTGGACGACTCGAAAAGGCAACTTGGAAAACCGGACGCGGTACTCGCAAGGTGAAATTTTTTCCAGACTCGCGTGGATGGAAAACGGTTCGACTTCCAAGGGTTTTCCGCTGATCAGAGTGCCCAGCAAATCGGAATCCGGATCTCGGTCGCCGCGAACCGGATAGAAAACAGTCCAAGTCGTCGGGTCCGCGGTCATTTTCATCCTCACGGTGTAAAACCGACAGCAATCGAAAGAACGAAAATTTTTTCTTTTCACGATACAGTCTTCTTGCGTGCAACCCTGGAAACTCATGTAAGTGACTACGGGTTGAGGCATCATCGCGACGAAATGTTTCGAAACTCCGTCGTCGGCGGGTAGAATCAAAACGCTGTGGTCGGGCGTCGGGTGTCGAAAATACGCAGTCACCGTGTCCATGAAATAGCGCGCGTATTTGTCGTTCGTAGCCAAAACGGCATTTTTCATGGCGTTGAACGCCAGGATGACTTTAGAAAATCCCGTGTGGGCGTAAAAAGGATTGAAATCCACAAAGTAACTGGTCGTGTGGGTATACAAATGATACCTGTTTTCCACTCCGTAAATACGCCTCGTCCAATAGATTTCGTCGTAAGGCGATACCCAGATCGGCATGTGGGGTAACTTTTTCATGATGATGCCCGTCTTGAAGCGGATGACGATAAACTTTCCTCGTTCGAAACACTCGATCGTCTCGAACTCGAACTTTAGTTTCTGCAAGTCGATGTCGAGAAAAGACCGTTTGGACACGGGCACGCAAGCTTCGTTCACGACCACGTAGTAAGGGCTGTCGGTTTCCGGCTCGAGATTCAACGCGTTCCAAAATTTTTCGTCGGGCTTGTCGTGATAAACCGGATCCAAGTCGTCGCACGTGGACACGATCGTGTCTCTCACCATCATGGTCGTGCGACCCACGTTTTTCGTTTCGAAAACGCCCAGTATGCACAGAAAATACAAATAACTCGGATGAAACGATTCGATCGCCGAATGGTTCACTTTCTTGGACGTTTGCCTCACGATCAGGTACAACAGATACGGATTCAGAGGATAAGTCTGAGTCGACACTTCTCGGTAACAACCCACGTTCTTTTCCATAAAAACTTTGCCGTTCGATCCGATTTCCCGATGGGACTCTTGCGGTTCGTTGGTCATTTTACCCGCCGACTTACCCTCCTTGAAGTAAACGGTTTTTCTAGACAACACGTGAAGCAAATACCCGTTTTCGATCGAACTGCACACCAGAGCCGTTCTCGATTTGACCAGTTTCCAATCTCGCTCCCTCAGAGGCCCGTACAGATATTTTATGAAAAGTTTCGTAAACATGTGTCCGGGGCTCACGACCATTTTGTTACCCAGGTGATCGATGTCGAAATGTTCTTCTCGATAGAGATGGTTCATGTACGCCGTCAGATGGACGGGATGGGGGCAATGGTCGAAAAAACGGGGATCGTGGTCGGTTTCCGATCCGTCGTTGTGTACCACGACCACGTCCCCGCATTTCTTTTTGTTCTTGTCGGCTACGTAATAGTTCAGTTCTTTCCCTCGATCCTGGGCGTTGTACGAATAAACGCGAACGCTTTTTCTCTGGATCACGTGCGTGTTGGTCGGGTCGTTTGTGTAAAAATACGGAAGGTGGCGCACCAAACCGCCGACGATGAAAAATCCAGTCGCGATGTCCAGTTCTTCGAATCGGGAACGGGGCGGAGACTCCGAAAGGTCGAACGGCTCTCGAAAACTCCGAACGCCTGCGTGGCGAACGGCCAGATCCAGACGCGATCCGATCATGACGGGAAACACGTTTTTCAGAATCTTTTTGGGATTGCATCGAACCGAGCAGGCGTAAACTGTTTTTTCCAAAATGTGTTTGCGGATTTCGTTCGGACCTTCGTACACGAGATGAATCTGAAGCCTGTCGCGTAAAAATCTGATGAAATTATTCACGTGCGCGTCGTAATTGTGCAAAATCGGCCTAATCATAGCCGGGACGTCGAGTCGTGGCATATTTGACTCTGAGATCGTGGACCCGTTGCCTGAAAGTGTTGTCGCAGACATATTGATGTTGGTGAAGCGTATACACGCAGAGCGAAATCGTCAAGGTGACGACAAAGAGGCAATATAAATTCAACCCGTGGAGATACGGGCTATGAATCGAATATTGATTACCAAAGATTGATTCGAGAAAAGACTTGTAAGTCATTTTTAAACTTTATCTATCAAAAAAAAAAAAAAAAAAAAAAAAAATTTTTTTTTTTTTTTTTTTTTTTTTTTTTTTACTAGAGGGTAATGATGAAATTTTTTTCGAAAAGATTTCTTTGAAAATTTTTACAAGTCCAGACTGTGAGATCAAAACTAAAAATTTTTACAAGTCCGGACTGCGAGATCAAAACTGAAAATTTTTACAAGTCCAGACTGCGAGATCAAAACTGAAAATTTTTACAAGTCCAGACTGCGAGATCAAAACTGAAAATTTTTACAAGTCCAGGCTGCGAGATCAAAACTGAAAATTTTTACAAGTCCAGACTGCGAGATCAAAACTGAAAATTTTTACAAGTCCAGACTGCGAGATCAAAACTGAAAATTTTTACAAGTCCAGGCTGCGAGATCAAAACTGAAAATTTTTACAAGTCCAGACTGCGAGATCAAAACTGAAAATTTTTACAAGTCCAGACTGCTACAATAAATTTAACTAAGATTCAAAAGTGTAAAGTATATAAATCTCCAGCGTTGAAAAAAAAAAAAAAAAAAAAAAAAAAAAAAAAAAAATTTTTTTTTTTTTTTTTTTTTTTTTTTTTCCAAGACGTATACGACTCTGAAATTTTCTACAACACCTGCACGTGCGATTTATAATAGGCCATGGTGGTTACTTCAGTACCCGGGCAGGGATAACACATTAATTTCGATCGATCATGATCATGGTTAACTTTTGCGATTTTTCTGCCAGTGGACAGCTTTACTCTTTTTACGTTTAGATACCCGCAAAAGTATTTGAAAAATCTATATTGCGATCGGCCACGAACGTACAATACAGTTTCCAGAGGAATAATGTTTTTCAATTGGACTCTCCATCTGCTGGGTTTTAACCTCATTTTGCGTAAATTTATATCCAAATCCAATTCGTCACATTCCGAATTGTAAAAACGATCCTTGTTGTACATTCTGGACCTACTGGTGGCCCAATCCCTTAAAGTCAACCAATAATAATTGGGTAACGGAGCCACTTGAAGTAAAGTCACCTCTGTAGGACAAGAGGTAAAAGCAATTTCTAATGGCATGTACCATCCACTAGAACAACTCGCCCAAACAGCCTCGGCGAACAACATGGTAGAGTAGTCGGAAAGAGAAGTAACCGTTTAATTTTTGATTCGGATATTTATAACAGAAAACCTTCTGAATACATATTAAAAAAAAAAAAAAAAAAAAAATTTTTTTTTTTTTTTTTTTTTTTTTTTTTTTTTTTTTTTTTATGATTGAAAAATTTTTCCCACTACTTCATTTTCATCTTCGTCATAACAGCAAACGAAATAGCATTTGGGTAATGAATTCTCCAAAAGTAAATGTTTATAATCAATTTTCATTTCTTGTTGTTTGTTTAAAACTAAATACGCTTCCGATAAGGTTAACAATTCGCTTTGAAATACGAGTCGATCATCGTTCCAGCTTTTTATTTTAATCGTCGACAACAGAGGAATTTCGTAGGAATCGAAATATCTATATCTTCGCAGTTCGTTTACATTTTCGACGACAAAATAAAATTGCTTATAGTGCACGTGATTGCATCCTGTAAACTCTACTTTAACAATCGGATAATTTTTCACATCTTCTCTTTTGAAATAAAATCTATACCCAGTTTCTTCACGAAATTCCCTATACGATTCCATAAAATATTGATATAATGTTTGCGGGTGTTTATGAGATAATTGCCCATGTGGAAAATCATAAAGGTCTTCGAACATTTCGCCATTTATGAAACGCATGTAATCCAAGCGGTCGCTTTCATCGAGTGTCGGTAACCATCTCTCTTCGAATAAATCTTTTATGTGGACGAACGGATCGTGCGTCATTAATTCGTACGGAACATTATTTTTATGTAAATAAATATAAAAATTTTGTACGCAGTAAGGCACCTTACGTTTTATCATTACAACTCGACCATTATTTGTCTTAACGATCAAACCGTAGGAGTTGGTAAAATTATTGTAACGTTTCATCTCAATTTTACTGCTTTGCTATACAAATACTTATCAAGTGAAAAAGCTTAATATATATGAGATCGATAACACTTGTTAAAAAAAAAAAAAAAAAAAAAAAAAAAAAAAAAAAATTTTTTTTTTTTTTTTTTTTTTTTTTTTTTTTTTTTTTTTAACGAGTGTTATCGATTAATATGATTTGTCAAAACTCTACGGATTATATTGAAATTTATTCGTTTTTTTTAAAACGTAAAATTCTTTAAATTCGTTCGTAATCTAACGTTCTCCATGAGACTCGGCGAAAGCTTATCCATCAATTTTTTATTGTTAAACCGCCAACACAGCGACGCGTTAGGAGTCGACGCTTCTACCGATATTTTATCTTTACCCTTCAACGAAATTTCAAACCGACACGCTTTTCTGCTGAGGGGTAACGGATCGCAGCCTATCCAATTTTCGCTCGAGAGATATTTTTCGGATTCGGTATGAAGGCCGTCGTCGGTCAAGAGGATCGACTTTAACGACCTGGATCGGAGCTTGCGTATTTCGTCGCAACCGTCGTGTACGGTCACCGTCTTACCGTTTTCCAATCTCACGTGAATATCGGCCGAGAACAAGTTCCACGGACTACTTATAGAACACGTATCGCATTCGATCGGATACACGAAACCGTCGTGCCACAACACTGCGTTTCTAGAAGAATTGATAAAAAAGTCGTAAGATCCTTGGTACCGATAACCCGAGACCCGTTTTTCTTCCACCGGGCAATAACGGTCGAGAAAATACTCTACGAATTCACGCAGATTGGAAACGGACGTAGAAACGTCGAACCGATGCATTTCCAAGGGGCTCGTGTAGTCGATTTTTTCACCGATGCAACACAGTGTGAACGCGATTTTATCTTCCGAGTCTTCCCACGAAACGTAATAGCCGTGATCGGGTAAATCTGTCGAAACGACGTACAGACCCTCTCGGAGCGATCGGAGAACCGCGATCGACCGCTGGAATTCCTCGGATACGTTCATCCACGAAGACCGATCGCGAAGCATTTCCGAAAACTCGGGTATCTGGTCGAGCGCGTGGATCTTGGAGAGAACCGGAACGTACTGTTTTAAAATTTTAGATTGAACCAGCGCGGGTAACCGAAGAAACGGGAAAGGTTCGACCGCGGGACGACTCAGACGATTTCGAGGATTCTTCCGGTGATTCTTACGGCGATTCTTCATGATGAGGTAGGCACAGATCTTGTAAATTATATTTTGAAAAACTCGAATACATATAGAAGAGAATATTCGGGCAAAAAAAAAAAAAAAAAAAAAAAAAAAAAAAAAATTTTTTTTTTTTTTTTTTTTTTTTTTTTTTTTTTACATTTATGATTTCTGCGACTCGATTTTTTTTGAAAAAAAATTTACGAGTTCATTCCGACGAGATGAAATGTATTTTCTATTTTGAGATTTAATAAAGTAAGTCAAAAGTTATTTTATTATCTAATAAAATAATGCAAGTTTTTCGAGAGGCCCTTGCCTCTAAACGTTCCACGATTATCTATGGTCATTACGGTCGTTACCCGTCTCTCGTAAAATTTTATTTAGATTCCGTTCCTGAATTGGAACCCGCATCGGATTACGAATTGGTGTTTTGGTATCGTCCGAGTTTATACGAATCTCGACTCTTGTACATTTTAATCGAACCCCCGTTCGATACACTCGTTTCGTCTAAATATTGGACGATCGTCCTGTCGAGCCATTTACAACTCTTTTGGGATCCTTTGACGACGCGAGTCGTAAAATGCGAAAAATATTTAAACATTTCACAACCCGTCGAACCGGAAGCCGATCAGACGATCGTGATACCCCCTACGTGCCACGCTGATCCGATTCTTCCCGCATTCGATGACGAAGAAATTCGAATCGACATGTCGAACGTAAAGAATTGCCACGAAGGATATTTAAAAGTGTTTACGGTTTTCGACCTCCTTCGACCCTCGACGGTGTGGTCGTTATCGATTCCACAACGATTACGCCGAGACTTGTTGAAAAAAATAAAACCTCACGATTCAAATTACGATAAGCATCTCTTACGAGTTTTAGATGGATGATTCGGAACACAATTATTAAATTGCAGGTCCAATGCGTACCGTGTCGTTTTCGATAGATGAAATTTGTGTAAGAAAATAAAACTTGCTTTTGAACAGTTGGCCTGCCATGAAAAAAAAAAAAAAAAAAAAAAAAAAAAAAAAAAAATTTTTTTTTTTTTTTTTTTTTTTTTTTTTTTTTTTACTAGAGGGTAATGATGAAATTTTTTTCGAAAAGATTTCTTTGAAAATTTTTACAAGTCCAGACTGTGAGATCAAAACTGAAAATTTTTACAAGTCCAGACTGCGAGGCAAAACTGAAAAAATTTACAAGTCAATAAAGTTTTCAGAAAGTTATATTTCTCAAAAAAAATAATTAATACATTTCGACTCAACTTATTTTACATTACGATATTTTTAAAATATCGATTAAATAAAATACACATGTTTTTTTACGGATTTTGTGGCGAATCGGCTGGGGAAATCGGTTGCGGAATATCGATCGACGAGTTTTCTTGAGTCGGAATTTTTCTTTTACGTTTGTTGGGTTGCTGCTGAGCTTGCAACTTGGACAATCTGTCCGACCTTATGCGAGCCATTTCGTCTTTTCCGACCATATCCGCATAAAGGCCAACGCATCTGTCCATGTCCGGGTCGGATTCGTACGGATTTTCCTGCTGGATGTCGAGCGCCGTCCCCA